>JAGXJF010004108.1:227500-362973 GCA_019208055.1 Stipa capillata
CCATAAAATGGAGACGCACTGGACTTCATGATAGCAGCATTTATGCCTACATCATCATTATTTGTACAACGTCAGGTGTTCATACAATAATGTAGAATGAACTATGGCTAGAAAATATCACCTTGCGTAGTTGGTGTGTATTGTAGTTGGGTGACAGCTGATTGTCCGGTGGATATTTCTGCAGTGTGTTCTCCTGTCAGAAAGAATGCATTATACTTGTGATTCAAGTTCATCTCGGCTGGACCAAAAAGATGGACATACCAGGTGATATGGCCACTGGTGCGTTACATGGGGTCTGGTTTTCATTCAGAAGCGCAGATATGGCTTTCTTATGATCTCGGGCCTCACGTCTTCTTTTTAATATATCATCTCTATTTCGTGCATACCTCTCCCTTTCCCTTTGTCTCTTTAATTCTTTAGGATCTGAGATTTGTCCTGCAGATAACATATTTAGGATCTACAAGCATGATGTAGTCAAGAGCTGGTGGTATATTTACCTGAAGCGCCGGTGTTCGTTAGGTCCTGAAATGGTGTCTGTATCCCATTACGTTGAGAGGATGCCATATGCAGCTGTACCAAACGAACCTGATTATTGTTGGACAGAGGCCCCTTGCCGAACTCCTTTTCTTGCTGTGCTGTGAAATAAGACACGGACGATGCGTTGAGAGCGGCGGCTGGGCGGCGGAGAGAGGCGCCGCGGCTAGCAGTCGTAGACGACGTGTCGAACGCGACGGAGAGAGGGGCCGGGGCTAGCAGAGGCGGACGGCGCGTCGAGGCGGGGCGATTTTTTTTTCTTTTGCTTTTGCTTCTCAAACAAATTGGATTAGATCTGCCGGCTGCTCAAAAACAGAGCAAGCCAGCAGACCACGGGAGGCCGGCTGGCCGGAGCGGCGGCGCCACGGGAGGCCGGCGGGCCGGAGCGGCGGCGCCACGGGAGGCCGGCGGCTCGGGCGGCCGTGCGGGGAGGCCGGCGGGCCGGAGCGGCGGCGCCACGGGAGGCCGTGCGGGGAGGCCGGCGGAGCGGCGGCTCGGGCGGCCGGGTGTGGCGGCCGGCGGAGCGCCGGCTCGGGAGGCCGGGCGGCCGTGCGGGGAGGCCGGCGGGCCGGAGCGGCGGCGCCACGGGAGGCCGGCGGCTCGGGCGGCCTTGCGGGGAGGCCGGCGGAGCGGCGGCTTGGGCGGCCGGGTGTGGCGGCCGGCGGAGCGCCGGCTCGGGAGGCCGGGCGGTGAGGCCGGGCGGAGCGGCGGCTCGGGCGGCCGGGTGTGGCGTCGGGCGAAGCGGCGGCTCGGGAGGCCGGGCGGTGAGGCCGGGCGGAGCGGCGGCTCGGGCGGCCGGGCGGCCGGGCAGGGAGGCCAGGCGGAGCGGCGGCGCGGGCTGCCGGGCGGCCGGCGCGTCGAGGGCGGCGGCTCGGGCGGCCGGGCGGCCGGGCAGGAAGGCCGGGCGGAGCGGCGGCGCGGGCTGCCGGGCGGCCGGCGCGTCGAGGGCGGCGGGGAGAGGCAGATTGCGGAGGGGCAGGACGTGCAGGAGATCGTGCTTTTATACGTGGTGGCAGAACATTAAATCGTGGCCGTTCGATTCGCATGCAGACCATCGAAGTAATACAGGCTGTTAGATACAATTAAGTGGATTAGATCCAAGGGGGCTCGTTTTCCTGTGTACACTAAGTTTGGTGGGTTTAGGAGAATTTGAACTGGTGCTTTTATAAGTAGTAGTAGATTAAGTCTTTTTCCCGGCACGTATTACGTTAACTAGAAATCGCACATATATAATACACCTTTTTTTAAGTATATATTATATGAAATATATATTTACATATGTAAAAATTTATTGGAAGGAAAAAACATGTATTAGCTTATGTTAAGATATAAATGCTAATTTTTTGAATAAATAAATTGTACGGTAAAAATTTAAGCATGAAAAATAACAATTGTTATGTATACAAAACGAAATTAAAGAGTAATTAAGTATAATTAGAAGACAATTAGTACCAGAGTGATTATGAGAGGGTCTAATCTTTGTCCATGACCATTAGATGGAGAACTATGAAATAAAATTAGATTAAATTTTTTGAATAGCCGAGATTGAAAGTATCACATCCTAACTCATGCTTTTTATATTGATGATATAGACATAGTTTAAGATTAAATAGTGCTTGTATTCTCCTCTTTCAAGTCAACAAAGGTCTGAACTAGCCAACCTTGACTTAAGAGATTGTAGATCGAATCAGTCTAATCCGCCTGTGACGTACAATTTTGTTAGTAATATATTCGAGTTGTCATATTACGACATATTTTTGTGACGACTATGACTATCTCTAATGGGACGCTAGCGGTAGACGCTAATTATGTCAACATGGACATCAATGCCAGTTTTATGTTCATGTCGTCGTCTAGAGAATAGTCGGACGCATAAGCTTTTTAAAATTATCTAAACATCCATAAAATAGTTGTGTGCATTGGAGGTCATGGCTCTTAAGTAGGTGCTTTTTGATCTGGCACTATTCTCTTTTTTTAAACGTCTATCTAAATGTCTCTTGGATTGGAGATGGCCTGAGGAGCCACCGTGCCATATTTTAAAGGATTTTCTTATTTGCATGAATTATGCAAGAATTTTATAGGAGATTAATTGTTCAATTCTCACGGAAACAATAAAAATTTCCACCAAGAAGATAGGCCCTAAGAGAATATGTCGCAAACAGAATGGCTTCCATCTACAGGGGCCGGTGAATCTAAACATAGAAATGCCATTGATAAAAAGCCTTGCTCTCCGCTTGACAAAGGCAGCACCGAAGCCTTAAAAAGCACTAAATATCATTTTGCTAAGTTAAAATGTTTTTATTACTTTAAACCCGTCAAATGTGTTTACACTTTACAGCAATACAGCCTGAGTGGAAGATTGGGATTTCACGTGAAATAATTCAACTCATGCATCCACACGGCTGATTAACATGCAAAAGCATCGAATAATATCTCGATCATTTTCAGCATACAATACGGATTGGTTGGGAGGAATGAACGACCCATCCTAAGCAAGATAATGCCAGTCGGGACGACGTGTACGAAATAATAGCAATTTCCTTTGTAAAAACATAATAATTGCGATTTCCATGTTGTTCTTATCCGATATGGATTAGTTTAGAGCTATAGGCATGGTTGGTGGCAGATCCAGGAACTTCTTGAAGCCTAGACAAACTACGGTGCAAAGTTTCTAACAATAATTTTTTTCATATAAATTGTCGTGTAATTTTATCCGAGATACAACGCCATGTCGTCGATAAGCCTAGACAGCTATTTGAGCCGGAGGGACGGTAGAACCGTGCCCTGGGCAGGGTCCATGTCCCCGTTGCTTTCTCTCTTAATATAAGAGTCACACAACATCCACAAGAGGTTACTCTTAAGTTGCTACTCAAGAGCACTTCACCCTTCTTGCATCTAAACTACCCAGAGTCACCACCTAGCAACAAAATTAGATAGGATGTCACATTTTCATTGTATCTTCGTATAGTAGTAGTTACGAGATAAAATGATAAATTTTGTCACTATACCAAAGTGTCCTGCTAAACTTCACACCAGTTTTCTCTCATCAGACCCAGTACAGTGGCCATCCTATTATTACTCCTTTTCTCTCTCAATCTGTAAAACACTGGAGATGCTCTTGTCCATTATCAAAATTTTGTATCACTCTCAAGATCTACAAAAGTTGGCAGGCCTAGTTTACTCCGAGATTACATTGGACCTACTCACCTTACTGTTCTTCATGTTCTAAACGTGTGATGGTTGTTTCACACTCCAGGTATTAACTCGCCGTGCATGTTCCAAATAAATTGTGCCGAAGGTAAGGTAGCCAGGTGACCAGGGCGAAGTTCGTTTGCCTCGATTATCTCTTTCATCAGCCTCTTCTTTAAAGAACATGTTTTTTCTAGAGCAAAGCGTACACAGCATCACTTGATTGGGACAGAGAACTGCAATTTATTTGTTTGGACGAACCGATGCACCTAATGCTGAATCATTGGATGCTGTGGACAGCTGAACTAACTATGCGCAAATTAGTGGTTGGTGACTAGTGATTGGCACTTGGCAGTATAAAACCAATGCAATATTTCAGAAATACTAACAGATAGGTAGAACCAATGCAGAGGAAACATGTTGCAATTTTTAAAATGTTATTATAATCTGGCGCCACCAATTCAACTAAAAAAGAAAGCACAATTGTTCCCCACTCATCATTCCTTCTTGCAATAAACAAGTACACGCACAAGGTGATTGTGCCGTGGGTCAAGAGCTTGCGTTTTATTTTTAGAAGATGGAATGCCTTGTGGATAAGATCAATGGACAATGTCAGCCTCTTAAGTCTTAACTAAGCTCGATATATAAAATGGAAAGTTCGGCTGTTGTTTCATGACGATTTGAGATTTGAGATTGGACATTCAGTACATATCTTATAGCATGTCATGTTTGAAGCAAGCCGATTCCTATGTTTGGACTATATGTTGTACTAATGTTTCAATTCATGTCCTACATTTTAACTTTCACCTGTGTTACACAATTGCACCTTGTCACCATTTTTTTCTTGTTGCTAATCCCCTGTCCTCATGTCCAAAGAAAACCATGTGCATCTCAAGAAAAAGAAAATAGAAAAGCATGTGTACTCGTCTCCAAGACTCCAAAAGAAAAACCATGTGTCTTCTACCAGCTTTGAAAAGAAAAAGAAAAAAAAGGGAATTGGTGTTATTTTTTCTGTGTGAAACACAAGACCGTACGTGTCAAGGATCAGGTACCACACCAAAGTCTGAACTGAACCGTCTCAGTCCAGAAGCAGATCAGCACCCCTCCTCGCCGCCGCCTCGCCGGAGGGCGGGCCGTGACTCGTGAGACGCCCTGCTCCGCTCCGCCGGACATACCACGGACGCGGCCACGCGCCTAGGTGCGTCTCGATCTCTCTCTCTCCCCCTGCTCTCGCGTTGGGTCTGGCTCGTACGAGCGATCGCGCGGGGTCCGTCTGGCATGGCTGAGGCTGCGCCGGCGATCGCGGCGGTAGATCGAGGCATGTTTGAGGTTTGAGGGAGGCGTTCTCGTTTCGTTTTCGGTTCGGTGCGATCTGAGGGGGCCGTGTGGGAGCACGGTGGCGTCGTGTTGATCTTACTAGGATGCTGTCAAATAGGGGGTAACCATGCCGGGAAGCAAAATCGGCCATGTTTACGGCGAAAGGAATAGCAATCTGTGGTGGTGATTGTGTGATTCACGAGATGTGGACACCCTGATTTCGACACGGTTTCATCCCTCACCCCTCAGATGATGCGATATATGCATAAGCTGCTTTGTTCGATCCTTGCAGGTGTGGCTGACTTGGTCTATTGGATCCAGCATCCTGCCACCGTGAGGAAGCAATGGCTGTTGTCAAACCTGTTATTTTTGACAATGACAATGACGAAGGCCCAATTTCCTTCAAGAGGGCTATTACCTCTGTGAACAAGAGGCCCACCCTCTCGAACCAGGAGGCCCTTAAAGGTTTGAATCATCAATTGCTACAAGATCACAATAATGAACAATTTAGCGTTGAAGATGGTGATGGAGATCAAGAAGCACAAAAAAGTGAAGATCATGCAAATTTAAGGAATCGGAATGGTGGAGCACAAGGAGGAAGACCTAAAAAGCATAGGGGTACCACATTGATACAACACAATGAAGAAACCATGTTAGCTTGTGTTGATCTCAAGAGAGAACAAAAGAGAAATCGTCAAAGCAAGGACAGCAATACTCGATTTCAAGGTGCTTGGAGGTGTTGCATGGCATGGATGATGTGTCCGATGAGATCAAGGTGCTTGCGTCTGATGTTTTAAAGGATGCAACAAATCAAGAGTTTTTTCTATGCTATGGATCAAGACTCCGTGGTTTGTGGTTGAAGGAGGAAGTGGGTAAGCTCGGAACTCAATTGCCTCAATGTAAGTGATGCTGCCTTTGCCTTCAACTCTGTATTTATTCCTGCTAGCCAAAGGTTATGTGTCTGTGATGGACTGAAACTCGACATTAGTTCATACCAATATATCTAACATCTGCTATTGCATATATATGCACAATTTAGAGGAAATTAGAAGTTTTATGAATCTGCAGTAAATATATGCTTGTTTTCTGCAGATTTGCTAAGATGAACTTCTGTTGCACTCCCTTTAATAACCATAGAAGTTTTTATGATACATGCGAGTCCTATTGATTAGTTTATCTGTTAGAGTTTTGCTTGATTGGGACATCTGACGAGATCATCGTCTCATGATAATGTTGTACACTTTCTAAGTTTAATTATCCATGAGCACATTCAGATTTTCTGTTGTTGGTATCCCTTAGATTAGAGTTTCATTTTCTTTTAGATTAGAGTTTCATTTTCTGTTGACACCTGGGAGCGCAAATATCACAGCACCTTCATTTTGACTGGATTACGCCTCTTCCTGGTATCCTTATATTAGTTTCATTTTTAATATCTTCATTTGTATAGATGTGTATCAGGGCAATCCTTCCATTGCCCTATGATCTGAATGTTGATGCTACTCATAACGGAATGATTTTTCTTTGGAAAGTTACACACAGACTGGATTCCCAATCTCATTTTCCAAACATGAAGTAGCCAAAGTGTAAATCTGACCTATTCCTGTGGATAGCATCATATGTAGTAGACAGTGTGATTTTTCCTTTTTGTCACTTTCATAAGATAAAAACGATACTATTAAGTTCTTCCATGAGTGCCATTTTCCTGATGAGATGTGAAAGGATTGGTTTGGTAAAGTGGCTGCAATCTGCCAAACTATGTTGATAGCGAATGCCAGCTTCCTGCAAAATTTGGAGCCGTTAGTTGTACAAAACTAGGTTTATTAACTCGCGAACTAACACTTGTACAAACAGTTTACATTTTGATTCTTTTACTTGTCTAACAAATTCTGAGTTATTACTAGTGAGTACTAGCTTTGTTGTGTGCATTAGTTGACATTTCCGAGCTTATGAGTTTGTTATATGTTCATACTGCAGGATAGCATGCAGTAACGGAGGAACCTGCCAAGATTTTGTAAATTTTCAAGCGCTTCTTGGCTCAAAATTTCAAGCGCTTCTTGGCTCATGAGTTCAAGTCTCTGTGCAAATGTGGAACTGATTAGAAGATGTGCTCTTTAGCTTTATCGTCATGGTGTTGTTTTAAAAAAAAGGATTTTGTTACTTTGGCTGGCGGATATGGTTGTTTCGGTTGGTACGTATGGTTTGGTTTGGTATGTACCGTTAACACACTGTTATTATTTGCACAGAATATATGTGAACTAATTACTAAAGTTTCGGCTCACTAAAAAGCATCTGATACTTTAAGAACTGTGTTATCAAGTATACAAATCACAAACTTTTCCGTTTCAAATAAAATGTGCCATAACGTAAGGTAGGCAGGTGAGGGGGGTGAAGTTCATCTCTTGCCCGAAACGTACAAAGTTCATCTCTTATTCTCGGGACAGTTGAACCAACTATGGTGTAATTAGTGGTTGGTGACGTTTGGCAGTATAGAACCAATGCAATGTCTCAGAAAGATGAACAAGTACAACCAATGCAAAGGAGACTCCTGCAGTTTTATAATGTTACAATTTGGTCCCACCATTTTTTTTATAGCAGCAACGTCCTCCACTTATCATTCTTGCAATAAACAAGTACATGCACGAGATGATTGTACTTTGGGTCCAGAACTTGTGTTTGTTTTTAGAAGATGGGATGCCTTTTGGCTAAGATCAGTGGACAAAAGGCTCTTAATTAGCTGGATCTATAAAATGGATATTTCTGCGGAATTGAGAACAAGCAATGGTGATCAATTGGACGTTCTGTTTATGTTCTTCATGTCATGTTGAAGCGGACTTAATCCTATGTTTGAACTGTGGTATAATGTGTTAATCCATTTTCTGCATTTTAACTATAATCTATGTGTACACAATTGCACCCAGTTATCGATTTTTATTCTTTTTTTGCTAATTTCATGTCCTTACGTCTAAAGAAAAACCATGTGCTGCCTAGTGGAACACAAGACCATTTTAAGGTTTAATTACGACCCAAAGCCTGGCCGTCTCAGTCCAGAAGCAGATTAGTCAAGAATTTGAGTAAGAACGATGTACAATTCTTCCAGATACCAACAGCTCTACAACTAACAACGGCATTGCGCTACCAATATTAGCCTGTGCGTTTTGCACCATTCAGGGCCCAGCCTGAAATGTGCATGAACTGGCTGCATACCAATCAACAGAAAATACACCATGATGAATACAATACAGATTGAAAGAGAACACAGAGTAGGATCAACACAATTAAGCGAAATAGCAACGTTGGTGATATTCAAACATCGTCAGTGCCAATTCAGCATGATTCGCTGACATCAGTCTACAACAACCAACAAAAAGAGAACTAGAAATGTATTCAAATGGAATTTTGACGGTATTATTTTTGCAACTAAAAAATACGTCACAGGCTCATAGCCTTCAAAGTATCACTCCCATGTCAAAGTACTAAGATAATAACAAACCCACTGAAGTTCACTCCTTTTTCCCGATCCCGTGAGACATGTTGTAGACTCCATGACCCTGTTTGCAAAACAAGATACAAGTGACTGGCTGAACGGAAACAAGAGCACATAAAACAAGTAACAGATATAGCAGTTGAAAATACTCCAGACTTACAATCATGAACAAGCTGGAGGTAGCAAGCGCAAGGGGGATGCCAACGGAGGTGATCACGTCGTAACGCCCTTTCAGGTGAGTGTGCTTGGTCAAGCTCTGGAAATATTGCTGCTGCTGAAAGAGCCTCTCACGTGGCAAAAATGGTGCTTCTGTCATCTGCATTAGTGCATTACAACAAAAGGAATTAAGACAGCTTGTAGCAAGGGCTGTAGGGAACTGAGCAATGTGATGGGCAATTTTAGTATAATCATTGTATCACTAGTATCAAGGGCTATAGAGTGTAAACAGAAGAAATAAAATCAGAAAGCAGCACTGTTGGCCTTAAAACTCCTGTACTGACTTCTTATACAGCCTTCTATTAATTGTCACGTTGCTCCCCTTAACACATATGTGAAGTGGATTCTTTAATAGAATACAGTACCCTTATACCCCACCCCAACACTTCTTGAATTTTGGTAATCCTGTTTAAATATCCATACGTATTTGGCACATAAGCACATCATTTCCATGTGGATCAAATTCGAGAATTGTATAGCATCAAAATTCTGCACTTGAATGAAATGCTCCCTCCAGTATCAAAAAACATGACATTTTGGACATAGATTCAGTCAAACTTTTAAAACTTTGACTACTGGTATCGTTTTAAATATTTAGATTAGGCACGTGAAAATCATATGCATAGATTCACCTCGAAAAGTATTTTCATAGTATCATAATTTGTTGGGTTCTATACATATATTATAATAGAAAATAGTGGTCAAAGTTGTATTTTGAAGACCATGTCAATGTTTAAAACGTCAAGTTTTTTGACACTGGAGGGAGTAACTAGTAAAAGTATCACCCAGGCAGCAAACATGTAGACTACATAAGCTACCATTCCGAGTGGAATGGCGAAGAAAAAACATTTTATTGGCCATCATTATAATTTATATGGCTGATCATGACTAGAACCTTATAGAGGAAACACTGATATCCTCAAATCAGAAAGGAAAAAAAAAGGTGTCTTAAGTATGCAATGAATCAGTCATACATTACAAAGCGGAATTAAGTCCAAACAAAATACCAGATATTCAACTATTAACACTTCTGTGACTTCACACGCACGCGCGCGCGCGCACACACACACACACACATTATTACCTCGCATCTACCATTTGCTCAACGTCATACAAACAATGTTATTCCCATTCACAAAACGCGTCGATCGATTCTAATTCCGAAAGAGTTGAAACCACAGCACAGATGCACGGTACGAAAATCTGATGCGTCCCAGACAGAATCAGGCAAGATCGAACAACACCACCCACACACTGGCACATATCAACAGATGAACATCCATGAGCAAGTCGTACGGGTATTCCGCCGCAGTTCACACGGATACAGGCAGCGGGAATCAAATCAAAGGCAAGCAGATCCTAAAACGCATACAGCGAGCCACACATATCACGCTAAAGGTTCACGATTGTATGCATACATACATCGCCAAAACTGACCTAGGGTTCTCCTCTTAACAAGCTACTAATCGCGCGGATGGCACGGGCATCACATCACATCACGGGTTCGAGGAACACGAACAGTTACAGATCATCGGAAATCCAAGAACGGGACGAGGCGAGGCGGGCAGAGGGAGAAATCACGCACCTTGACGAGGAAGAGGAGGAGGAGGAGGATTGGGCGATTCTTGCAGCGGTCTGGGGAATGATGCGTTCGTTTGGAGCGAGAGAGGAATTGGGGAGGCGATGAAGGGAGGGCGAACGGCTTATGGGCCTACATAGGTGAAACGGGGCCCATTATTTGGACGAAACGGGCTCTTTTTGGGCTTTTCTTGTTCTTTTCTTCTTTTTTTCCTTCAATACATATGCTACGGCGTTGGCCCTTTTAGGCCCGTGTACAAAAGAGGGGAATTGAAATGTTTCACTTGAATCTGCTAAAAAAAAGGAATCGTTTCACTTGAAATCTTTAATTTATGTGAAATTCTTTGGTTTATAGCAATTCAGATATTATCGGAATAATTATCCCTATACTGTCCGGAAAAATACAAATAATATTGAACACAGTTGGATAGTACTCAAACCATGTTCCTTTACCCATTCAGGATATACTATTTGTATCCGATGCCGTATTCAACGGATATACGAAAAAACTACTCGAGGCACTATTCAAGTTATATCGATCGGTTATCCGGTCAGTAACTATCTGAACTGACTACACCCTTAGATGCCCCCTCCCAATTCAACATGACAACACTAGAGGAGCCATGCAAAGCTAACCCGTGGATGCACGTGGTAGATCTTTTCCTTCGGCCGTGCTCCTGGATGCTTAACGATGTGCTCCCTCGAGAACAATTGCTCCTCCCAGTGTCAGCACGCCGACACATTTCTGCACTTGAGCTACCCTAGGTTTCAGTCTTTATTTTTTTTTAATTCAAATTTCCTCATTTTGGATTTTTAAATTTCCAGTTTCAAAGTTTTCCAAATGCATCCAATTCAAACTTATTTTGAATTTCCTCATTTTGAATTATCTCATTCAATTTTAATTTTTTTGGAAAGAAGGAGAATAAGCACAAGGAATATAAGGTGGGTTGAGCCCAAGTATGGTTTGGTGAGGTGACCTACAATGTTGCTTGGAGTAGCTAGGTTGTCTCCAATGGAATCTTATCGGAAGCCAAGACCAATGTGATATCAATTTACCCTTCTCGTGAGATTTATATCAAATTTCTGTTCCAAACGGATTGTGAACCTCTTGTTTTTTGGAGAACCAACGGATTCTGAACCTTTGAATCTGATAATGAGAAGATCTCCAACAGCTTAACCCCAACTTCCATGGGGAATATTTTTTCTTGACTCGATAGAAAATTAGAGTCTACAGGACTGCAACAGCTCCTTGCCGATCACATGATGATCATGCCACGACCTGCAACTGTGTCGATGGGTAGGTGCGAGGCATGACCAGATCCTGTCCCGATCTGAGCCAACCGATGCACACATATATACTGTTTTTACACTGATCTAATCCAACAGGCAACAGCTTATCCATACAACATGTCTGCAACACTCCTGCAAAAAAATATTAGGGCAAAGGGCTTAGCTGTGCTCATTTCTCTGCTAAAAACAGTTATGCTGTATAGCTTGCACCAATGACTTCATATCTATAACATACATTACTTCATATATGCATCGTCATCGTCATAATAATTGGCCCTTTCCTTTGTTGAAAAAAGATTGCATGATATTGGAGATTTTACATATTGCAAAAACTCAAAAAATAGCAAATCAGAGGAGACTGGGCAATCCATCCACATGACAGATTGTGGACACCTGGTATTTTCTGCATTGATGAAATGGCTTCTCTGAAAAAAAAAGGAGAGAGTTCAGAAAAGTATACATGTTGATTGGCACCAGGTTCTGATTTGCAGAATAGTAGTGATGCTTTTTCTTCGATTGGCATGCAAACGATGGCATTATCTGCTGCAGAATTGGTAAGACAAGCAACGTCTAGCGATTGGTTTCTGATGCTGCACCTTGCTGCTTAGTTAGAAAATTTCGTGGCATAAGCACAGAAGCAAAGGAGATAAATAGTACCGTTCATGACATAAAAAAATAACTTATCAAGAACAAATATATAATTAAAAAATAAACTTCAAACACATATCCTGCATCAATGGAATGGGACAGATCACCATTCCCCAAAGAAGTAGGTCAGATGTGTGCTTTGCAAGAAAGAGGACACTTCATAGCTGAAGATCTACTATCTTCTTTTCCTTTGAAACCTTTATGCACATCTAGTTCAACAAGAACGAATTACCAAGTACATAACTAAAATCTCATAGCTGTAGGTGACATTTCAACTGGTCCACATTTCACTGCTTTGTTCTTAATTTCCATAACTCAATGCTACCTAATACCAGCAAGATTACACAGTGTTCTTCGATAGCATTAGGACCACGAGGCACATGCGATTTTAATCTACGACCGGTTTGAGCAACTACCGGGCCTGAACATTTAAAGTGCAACTTAACCATTGGTCAGGTGTAAGTAAGCAGAAAGAATTTAAATGTGGACGGTTCAATTATGCAGTAAACAACCAGCCTTTTGCAGCTTCTTAAGAAAAATCATGCAGGGAAATAAAATACCAACTTGTTGTTAAGAATATGATATTGTGAGTTTTAGTTTTCATTGAAGTACAGAGAAATGATTAGCACGCAGACAAAATCCAAGTACAGCTAGAACAGCCACAAGTTGGTATTTTTCAACAGGACTATAGAACTGCCCTAGAGAATTGCAAAAAGGAAGAAGAAGAGGTGCAGCCAACTAACTTGTCACCATATTTAAGAAGGTGTGATGCTACCCTCTCAGAAGATTTAGCTCCCTCTTTTCCTCTTCTCCCTCTAAAGTCCAAACCAACTTGTGCTCATTAATTCATCATCAGGCTCTGGCTAGCCTGCTTCATCTTCAGAGTGAACTTGGTCTGAAGATTGAGAAACAAAGGCTGCTTCTCAAAGTTTTGCAACTGAAGCACTAGCTCCGAAGGTAAGCTTCTGTGTATTCTTCTCTGCCTGTCATTCGAATACGTATCTGATTCTGGGCCTCTAGCAATCTTTTCTTCAACATGGCATGAGAGCTGCAAATTTGCTTTGCATTCCAAAAACAAATAATCCGTACATTTGTTCTTATGCATTTGTACATTGGATCTTATTGTACATTTCCATTCTTGTAGGAGCTTTTGTCTGTGGAGGGCCTCGTCGATGGCCATAAAGATGAAGGGAATCTTCAAAGGGCTGAGGATATTCTCACAAATGTTTGGTAATAATCCCATCTTTGTCTGTTTTCCCTCTGTTTATTGCTTGTCTTGAGTTTTGGTGATATCGGTTTCTATAACCAGATTAAATGACATTATTTCCTCCACAAAACTAGCCAGATTCAAGCAGTTAAAATACCCTTTTTGGGGATAAATAAAGTTAAAACACTGTGTGCATAGCTGTGAGAAATCTCATAAATTAACAAATGCAATGACTAATTACACATGAACTGTTGTTCTCTTGCAGCTCATAAGGAGCATGAGATGGAAATTGGGTACCCCACAGATGTAAAACATGTGGCTCACATAGGTTTGGGAACCAGTGACACATCTCCAAGCTGGGTAAACATACCATAACTTGGCAGGGTTTTCAATTTATGTTCTTGTATATCAGATTACTCATGCTTTCATATTATTAGTTTCTACTGTTCTTCTAGCATTGTCACTGATTGGTGATGTGCATTGTTCACTTTAGATGAATGATTTCAAGTCAACAGAAGATTTATCCGCAGGCTCTCTAAGCACAGCCGGGCAGTCAAGTCAGACTTCTTGGGCATCTATAGGTAATTAGCGTCCTCTCACTTCTCTCTGTTTACCCTTGAAATATTCAGTCAAAGAAACAAACCTAAAGATACAATCAGGCTATGTTTTTCTCGAGCGTACCGCAGATTAAGATTTCGAATATAAGTGTAAAATTACGTCAGTGATCGACTGTCTGTTCCCTCGCAAAAATATAAGATCAAAAATAAAAACAAATTTTTTTGGTGATGTGGCACATGTCATTTGAGCCGTTCCCTATATAAAATCATGTCTCGTATATAAAGTCTACTTGGTGCAAAATCTACATGAGTAATCATCAATGTGCATAAGCGTGAGAATCTTCTTGACCTGTTTCCTAATAATTAGTAGTGGCACACCACTACACCATTTTCTCATTGGTTGCTTGCATGTTTACAAGGTGCTGACCAATAGTATTTTATCTCTGCAGACTTTGAGCCAGCAAGATCAATGCTGCCCATTGAGATTTTCCCAGACAAATCAGGCCAAGAGGGCTCCTCATGCCCCCAAAGAGGCCCAAGGAAGGCAAGGAGGAAGAAAACCAGAGCAGCATCCCCTACCTCCTCTGCAAGATCATCTTCCTCTAGGTCGAGAGCCTCATTCGCGACGGCGTACGACGATTTCAACGAATCACAAAGAGGGGTCCGGGTCGGCTGATCAAGGAGTAAAACCATGTGTGACCACCCATGCATATACATGTTTCGGTTTAGGAGGGAGTTGATTTGTGAATTGCTTGATTCTTTGTTACTTTTACAGTGGAGACGTAGTTGGAAATACAAGGGAAAATGAAAGTAAATTAATGTTTGAACATATGCACTGATCTTTCTTCATTGGATGATTTGGATGTCAGATGTTAGACTGGACATATATGATCTCTCAACTTCATTTTATGGGTCCATAAAGCTTGACATTTCTCAACCATATATCATGTTTCACATTATTTTTCAAGGCATATAACTGCAAGGGACAAGTCGGCATGCCTGCCTAAGTAATGCTATTGATATTTGATCATGATGTTTTTTCCACGCCAAGACAGACGTGCTATTGATATGATGCGATGTTTTTTTTTGTGGGCACATAATGCGATGGTTCATTATGCCTTTAACTAGCACTTGTTCAAGTGGTATGTACTACTAGCTGCTCCTGTTTACCTCCTTCAGAGAGCAGTAATTGTTATGGGCGACATTGATCAACTGATCTGATCAACATTTAGCAATAAGATCAGAATTTTGTCTCTTATAATCCTGCGGCTGGGTTCGTAAAAAAAATAAAAAATTCCTGCAGCTGCAGCTTGTTTTCCTTGCATACAGGCAAAGAATATATGAAGAACCTCAGCATCAAGGTCAAGAACCCTATGCTAATGCCATTCATACATATACAACATCAAGGTGAATAAACTTTTGGAAGACTCCAATGAATGAAAGTACTAATCAGGTGTTTCCGTTGATCAACTTAACGGCACCCTGAGTGCAATGGTAAGCCTCCATCCAAGTCATCGAGCAGCATACCGTGTCGAGCCACTCGTGCTAATTAACCACATGACAGAACCATAATTAACTTCTTAGAGAACGACGTTGCCCATGAGACCATGCATGGAACGGTGCACAAGCTATGAATATTCCAGTGGCACATTGGCAAGGCTTCCATCAGCTCAGCTGCAGAGCACAGCAGAGCAGAGCAGAGGACGCCATTGCAGCCAGGGCAAGCACAAGACAGCTCGAAAAACTTCGCAGAGATAGCTCAGCTCAAGGTGTCCATGGAAAGCAAAGCACCAGCCGTCGAGACCTACAAATACCCCAAGCTCTTCGATCTCATCCAGTAGAAGAAGAACAAGAAGAACAACAACTTGCACAATTAAGCTTGATTGCTTAGCTGTCTAGCTAGGTGGTTTGACCTTGCAGCCATGGCGGCGAAGGGTGCTGGCTATGGCCTTGGGCTCGCTTGCTTTGCTCTTGTGGCTGTAGTGGCCGGCGCGACGCAGTTCAAGGTCGGCGGCGATGGTGGCTGGAGCGTGCCCGGCGCTAGCGCGGAGTCGTACAACACTTGGGCGATGAAGAACAGGTTCCAGATCGGGGACGCTCTAGGTAATCGATCCAGACGTGAACATCTTCGTCAAGATTTCATCTGCCATGATCGAACCAACCTTCACTTCTTCTTCGACGATCTTTAATGGTGGTTGTGCATGCAGAGTTCGTGTACCCCAAGGACAAGGACGCGGTGCTGCTGGTGGAGCCGGCGAGCTACAACGCGTGCAACACGACGGCGTACGTGAGGAGGTTCGACGACGGCGACACCGTCTTCACCTTTGACCGCTCCGGCGCCCTGTTCTTCATCAGCGGCATGGAAGCCAACTGCCGGGCCAACGAGAAGCTCATCGTCATGGTCCTCGCCAGCCGCAACGGCACCGGCGCCGGCGGGGCGCCGCCGCCTTCCTCATCCTCCTCCTCCCCGCCTCCAGCGGCGTCGACCATGCCACCGCCGTCGTCGTCTCCTCCTCCGTCGTCGTCTCCTCCTCAGTCGTCGTCTCCTCCTCAGTCGTCGTCTCCTCCTCAGTCGTCGTCTCCTCCTCCGTCGTCGTCTCCTCCGTCGTCGGCTTCCAGCCCGCCGCCGGCGATGCCTCCCTCGGCTACTCCGGCGCCCGCTCCTAAAGCTCCCAGTCCAACCTCGGGCTCGGCTCCTCCTCCCGCGTCCGCCCCGACGACGCCGACCTCATCGCCGCCCGCTTCGTCTCCACCTGCTCCCCCGAGCTCATCGCCGCCTGCTCCGGCATCCACTCCATCCGCCCCGGCCGGTGCGCCGCCGTCGTCAGCGAACTCACCGAGCGCAGCGGCAGGAGGGCCGACGACGAACTGGAAGGGCACGCAATCATCATCCCCGCCTCCGGACGGCCCCAAGGAACGGAGCGGCGCCGTGCTCACGGCGGCGGCGGCCGGATCGGCCGTGGCCTGCGTCATCGGATACGCAATGCTGGCTCTCTGATGAAGTGTGATCGCTGCTGTAAAGAAGCATCCATCTCATCTCTGTATTCGTTTTCCATCGGATGAAAAAAGAAATTGAAACGATCTCTTGAGAAGAAAAGCAAGAACGAAGCTTGCACAGCGATGGGTGTTACCAGGCGCAGCCGCGGCCGACGATTGCATGAACGCGCATGGGGAGGCTTTTCGCGGTGTATGACGGGCGGCGGTGGATGAGAGTTTCTTGTGTTGGAGTCTCTCGCGTCTATGGCCTGTGCCGTCTTTCTTTCTTGGGCCCGCGGGAGTGGGAGTTCAGCCCAACTCGACCATTGGGACAGCGCATGAGCAAACCAGTAGGACGATTCCTCCGATTACCGTCACCGTCGATTATACTCTAATATTCGTACGGGTACATTTTACATATAAAACCTTCAGCTACAACACTTTAGCAGTACCTATAGAACCGAAATGCACCTGCTATATTTGAACCGTATTTTCTTTTTTGCTTCATTATAGATCTGAAAATTATCTTCTTGGTTTGATCTCATGGTTAGAACCAGATTCTTCATGGTACATATTCTTTTTTCTTCATGAATTTGTTCGTGCGAATTATGGTGTAATAGTGATATGACTGGAATAAACTGCTATTTGGTGGAGTACGTAAATCCGTTCGTACCCTGATATTAGTTTTACCAATTCATGATGAAGATGCATGTGCTATAGGCCATCATAGAAGTGAACTAATTAGCCATTTTTTTCCCTTCATGTTCGTGCTCCAAATATTCATTTTTTTGGAACATTTTGAAAACTGATGAAATTTTTAGATGGTGGACAAAATATGTGTTCATGTAAATATTTGTTATGGTAATATTCGAACTGTTGAGTGGTTGAATTTTGTATTTGTCCATAAATTTGTTTGTTCATGAAATATTGAAGATGTTGGATACTGTCACTTGATCATATTAGTCTATGTTTATTTAGTCATCCCAATTGAAATTTTCTGTTCATAAAAAAAATGAAACATAAGAAATGAGAGTCAAAAACCATATTGTTTATGAGTGGATCGGGTGGTGAGATGATGAAAGATGTGAGGGACTGCATAACGACAAATGGATAAGTGTCGGAGTGTCTTTTGCCAAACAGAAGCACGAGTCTTGAAGCAAAATGGAGGGGCATGATGATAGGTGGACGTTCAGCTAGGTGCGGAGTTGCATTGTTGGAGTTATGGGGATCGTCATGATTTTACAGCTTTTAGGCACAACCTCACAAAAACCTGCCAACTGGCCGGTTTAATTTCCTCCTTTTTCTTCCCTTTGAGGAGGGGGGAGAGAGAGAGAGCGCGCAACAGCAAGAAACGATCACTAGGTGCACAAGTAGGGCACGTAATGTATTATACGTTTACATATGATTAAAAAGACACAATATAGCCACATGCATCAATCACCTAAGTGAGCTTCGTCTGCTCTAATACAAACTCATCTTTATAAGTGATCCTATGATTTTTGTATCCATTAACTAGTGCTAGCTAGCTTATGCATAAGCATTTTCTAAAAGGCGCCAAACATCGGTATCTAATCAAGCACCTATACTATAAAATAATATAAGTATCTTAGCTATTCTATGTGGCACAAAAAGCCAATTTGTTTTGCTACGCATATCCCCGAACATCTGCATTGTACGTGCTCATACATAAGCTTCTACGTATCGGTTGTATTGGTCTATATGTTGGCCGACATGGGCTGATAATCGTCAAAGATAATGCTAGGCCGATACAGGTCGGTCGACATTTGCAGATATATCGGTCAATGTGCACTTGACAGAGGAAATTATATATGCATATATATTATGTAATGACTTGAAGAAATTACGAGACTAATGTATAATCTCGTTATAATCTCGGTAGTGATAGCATACCTAGCGCACTTTCTTATGTCATGATAGAAGAGTTTTGTGTACGTGCGTAGAATTCTTATGTTACAATAGAAGAGTTTTGTGTATTAATTCTTATGTTATACTAATACAAGATTAATTTGTATGTAGAAAACGAATTACCATTACAGTTTGCAGACCGTTGCTCCCGACAAATGACATCCACTTTTAGCCTGTGCGGATCATACACAGGTTAAGCTATTACGGTGCAGCCGGCAAAGCATCGATTCGAAAGGCAACGCACTTGCATCGGGCGCAGCATGAAAAGTAGTAACCAGCACGTGCATGCATGCATGCCACGCAGGATGGACGCAGCTTGATCAGGCGGCCATGAAAAGCAAGGTACCCCACAGCTTGTAAAGCTTCGAATCTCGGTTCACGTACGCGGCATGCACATGTCCCTACAAATACCCTGGGCTCGCTCCAGAAAATTATCCATCGGTCGATCCAAGCTATTGTTAGCTACTGAGATCGAGTTCCGTAGCCATGTCGAGCTCTAGATCTGGTGTACTAGCGTTCGTCGCCTGCGGCGCTCTCATGGCGGCGGTGGCCGGCGCGGTGCAGTACCCCGTCGGCGGCGACAACGGCTGGGGCGTGCCCGGTGCCAATGGAGAGTCGTACAATACCTGGGCGGAGAAGACCAGCTTCCAGATAGGCGACCAGCTCCGTAATCGATCACAGCTAGCTGCTGCTTCAATCTTCATTTCGTTTCATTCCATGCAAATATCTGATTTTTGCTTGGTCTGTGCATGCATGCAGTGTTCGTGTACCCCAAGGACAAGGACTCGGTGCTGCTGGTGGAGGCGGCCGACTACAACGCCTGCAACACCTCGTCCTACGACAAGTGCTTCGACGACGGCAGCACGGCCTTCGATCTCGACCGCGCCGGCGCCTTCTTCTTCATCAGCGGCGTCGAGGCGAACTGCCGGGCCAACGAGAAGCTCATCGTCATGGTCGCGGCCGCCACCAAGGGCGCTCTGGCGCCGCCCCAGCAGGGCTCTTCTACGGCGCCGCCGTCTCCCTCCAGTGACGCCGCGCAGGCGCCACCCTCGCCGCCTTCTTCACCGAACGCTCCGGCCACGCCGAATGCTCCGGCCACCGCGCAGAACTCGACAGCCAAGGGCGCACCTCCTGCCAACGGTGCTGGCCTCACGGTGGCAGGCGTCGCCGGCTCGGTCGTGGCATGCGTTGGGTACGCCATGCTTGCTGTCTGAAATGCTCTGCAGAATGGTGCGCTCGAGTCTTTTTAAGTGGAGAGTATTTGTTAGTGTAAGGCAATGTACCTTTGTGCTCGTATTTTTTTTCTGTTTGGATGAATGACAAATTGCACAAGTGATCAGCAGCTGTACTGAATTGCTCTTGAAACGCTGACAGAAGGATCCAAAAATGCGTGCCAAAGGAACTAGCACTGTTTAGGCTTCATTTGACATTAAGGCGATAGTTCAAAAGCACTAAATGTTTCAATTTTTGCATGTAAACAGAATCTCACGGAATTGCAAAAATTAGACTAGCAAGATTCTACAGATCATTGCAACACAACGACTGCAAACTGGCCCTAGACTAAACGTTGTCCCAGACAATAAGTGTAAATTCGCAATGAATTTCTTTTAACAACAAACCTGGGAGCGTGGCAGGATTCATTTCTTTCAGACGAAAAGCGTGACAGGATTCATTTCTTTCAGACGAAAAGGGAGACTGACCCTCCTAAACTTAGTGCTCTCGCCCTGCCTGGTTTACTTCTTATCAGCGTTTTCGCCGGACAAATGGGCAATAAGAAAGATTCAAAGGATCTTCAGATCTTTCTTCTGGAAAGGGGAAGAATCCTGCTCGGGTGGTCATTGTCTCGTTAACTAGAAACAGGTTTGCCGACCAAAGAGATTGGGGGGCTTAGGAATCAAGGACATCCCAAGGTTCAGCTCGGCCCTCCGCCTCAGATGGCTCTGGGGACAATGGAGCACACCTAAAAAACCTTGGTTCCATCAACAGCTTCCATGTGATAGCACAGATAGCTCCTTCTTCGCTGCTTCAACGTCAATCCAAATTGGCGATGGGCAAACGGCCGAGTTCTGGACATCCAAATGGCTGCAGGAAAATGCCCCATGCGAGCTAGCCCCAGAGCTATTCAAACTCGTAAAGAGAAAACATAGGACAGTTGCATTTGAGCTTCAAGACAACAGATGGGTCAAGCCGCTGAGAACGATTCACACCTCATCGCAGGTCACACAATTCATCGCCCTATGGAACCGTATCCACCACTCGCCAATCCAGAATGCAGAACCAGATAAGATTGCCTGGCGTTGGACAACAAACTCAATCTACTCTGCCAGCTCTGCATACAAAATGCAATTCGGCGGCTCCTACGCACAGTTTGACGCCCAAACGATCTGGAAGGCTGACTCAGAACAGAAATGCAAGATCCATGCATGGCTGCTTCTTCAGAAGAAAATCCTTACGGCTGACAAGCTTGAAAAGAGAGGATGGCAAAATGGAAGAACCTGTACGCTATGCGGAAATCACGACGAAACAGCAGAGCATATCACCACCGGTTGTGCCTTCGCTAGACAGGTCCTGCGCAAGACCGCGAGCATGAATGGATTACCCCAGGATGCGTTTCTTCAGGCGTACCAGGAGGACCTCCAATCTTGGTGGCATACGCTCGGGACAGCAAAGACAGTAACAGAAAAACGCAAAATCTGCGGGCTCGTCATCTATGCGCTATGGAATGTCTGGAAAGAAAGAAACGCTCGGATCTTCTCTCATTCCTTCCATGATTGTCACAAGGTAGCGCTAAAAGCCTAGGAGGATATCACGGCTCGAAGAATGGCCTTTGGCGAGACCTCGAGCGATACAGGAGACCCGTCCTCTTTCTTCCCCTGAAGGCCTTGCCTTCACGAGCGAAGCAAGAAGCGAGCTCTTCCCCTGTTAGCTCTCTTCGGTTTTCCTCCTCCCCTCTTGTTTCCCCCGTCCGTTTCTCCCGCCTGTACATTTAACCTTTATTTTTCGTAACGTCTAATCTATGAGAAAGGCAGAGCTCCTGCCAGGTTTCTTCAAAAAAAAGCGTGACAGGATTCATGTTAATTGGCCAAACGCCCCATAGCTAAATCGCATCATATTAATATGCAGCATGCATCACCTTGCAGCGAAAATTGTGAGAACAAAACTCACTATCATAGGCCCGGAGCACAATATCATGACAATATAGAAACTGCCTCGAATCTTGTGAAAATCTGATCTATTACGAAATTAGCCTCCATGCGTATATATTGTAGCTTCTCCCTTGGCCTATGCCTTTCGACAGCATCGAAATCCTCTCTTCCGTTTCACTCGCTCAAACTGAAACTGATTCCGACCAACAGGGATTATGCTTCATCCTGATCCAGAGTAGAATCCCTCCGTCAACTCCGCTCCACCTTTAACACGACTCCTGGTGGTTATACCCACCACCCCACGCCCTTCGATTTGGCATCTGTATGTGCACACAAACTGAACCGATCAGCACCCTCGCTGTATTGAACAGCGCAAGCCACCTCCGATGCAAATACCGCACCCTGGGCTCATGCTTGCACATCGCCGCGCACTAGAGATCCGCAAGCAACATGACCCCTCCGTGAGCCGGTGTTGGCTCGCCCTGGTCGAAATTTGCCTCCGCTGTAGCCGCCGAGCTTTGTCCGACACCTCCATGTCTTGGGCCCAACCCTGCACATTGCCGTGCATCAGAGGACTCGGTCCTCCTTGGCCCGGCAAGCCGATGATGGCTCGCCCCCCGCTGAAAAATGGCCTCTGCCTGTCCTGTTGGTCTGACCAGGCTGCCGGTCTGATCGGTCGGTGCCGCCGTTCTGGCACCCTGGCCAACTCGGGCCCCGGAATCGAGCCCGAGCCGAGCCTGCCCGCATGGCCGATCTGACCGACACTCTCGGCTTGTCCGATCGGCCTCACCTAAAGTCGCATCGCCGCCCCTCATCCGACTTGGACCCCAATTTGAGTCCAAATCGGACCCGGCCTCACACCTAGTCTGACTAGCCTCAGGGCCGATCTGACTGTCGGCCACCATCACCTATCACATCCGACTCGGACTCTGGCCCGAGTCTGAGCCCAGCACGCCTTCATCCGGTCAGAGCGGCCATGCGATCACCACACGCCTCCAGCAACCGCTTGTGGCTGATCCTCCAACGACGGGTCCGACCGCCCCTCGGGTGGTCGACCGCCAATCACCCCGCATCGATACACCCGTGATCACATTGTTGCTTGACACCAATGCTCCGAAACCCATCAATCTATTGACAGATCGCGACCTCTTTGAAGTTGTTGTCTCCACCCTGACTGGATTGCCTCGAGCCACGTGCCCAGAGTGTTTGATCCTGATCAAGCTGTTCAGGCCGCCTACCCGGATCACCTAATCGCCGTGCTCCACCTTGCGCCATGTTCGCCCCGCACATTACCGTGCATTGCTTGACACCTTGTAGATGCACGCATGGGACACGTATGCCACCACCCTCGCCAACCATGCCCATACACGTCGACGAGCTTCCTCCGTCTCCGTCGAGATCTTCTATACTGATTCTAGATCCAATTCAAACCTCGTGCTCTGATAGCACTTGTTGCGAAATTAGCCTCCATGGCGTCGAGTCATCGCTAACTTCCATGACTAATACCGTTGCCGCTTGGTTTCACTAGTCGTGATACCGAGGTCGCACAGCGTAGGATCTATCGAGGTTGCATGCAAGAAGAAGATGGCACCTATATTTGTTGACGAGGTTCAACCAAAGCCTACATCCCCGGGAGCTGACAACGGGTGCTCCTCCCCTCATATAGTAGACATATATGTACATCACCGCCCTCCATGGGTGATCCACTGAGTATCCACGACGATTCCGAGGTTTTTGCCGGTTTTTTTATTCAGGCTGGTCAGACCGCCCTTCAGATCGACCCTCTGCCGAAACTCAAATTTTGGCTGGGCTATAATGTGTGGTGCCCCCTCCTTATACAGGAGGCCTAAGATACTAGAGTCCGACTCCTACTCTACCCTTATCCTAATAGAACTCCTTGTAGTACCCTATTACAATACTACACCTTCTCTAAGTCTAACTTGTAACCTACTCGTACACATATTCGACACAATCTCAACACAATCATGTTAGAAGTAACAAGGCTTATACAGATTAGAGGTTTTTTGTTGCATAAATAGGACCATAACTTTCTTTAAGCAAAATATGGCTATGAATTATGTTTTAAAAATATATAGCTCTGAATTAACTGACGTTTCAACAATTCTAAACACCGAGTAAAACTGAAACTCATCTAGAGCAAACTGAAACTCATCTAGAGCAACAATTTTGAACACCGAGTAAAACTCAAACTCATCCACGGAAACATTGAATCTACGAGGCTATCGAAGAGTAAATAGATCCCCGATGATGACCACGAGAGATAACTGACAAGAAGGCATCTACAGCCTCCTTCCTCTCTGTTGAAAAGTGATTCGAATTCAGTTACCGTGCTGGACACGGCATCGAATCATGCTAGACGTAGCATCGTACGGTGTGGGGATTCGCGCTGGTACTGGCGTAACCGAGTACAACTCGTTGTCTTGTCCTTCAAGGACTCTTGTAATTACTCCTATATATATGCCCCAGTAGTCGCACCTAAAGACCGTCCTGTGGTCTCATGCTTGTAATACTTTTCCCATCGTAGTGAGATTGCGCCTTCGTGCGTCCGTGGTTTTTTCCCGCAAGGGTTTTTCACGTAAAAATCTTTGTCTCTTGTCTCTAGATCAATCTCTAATATTGCAACAAGTGGTATCAGAGCGAGGCTACAAGATTAGATCTAGAAGACACGATCAAGTTCGTCCAAGCCAACCCGCCGAATTCATCGACTCTTCGTCGCCTGCCGCAGCTGATTTGATCTCGCCTCCAATTCCATCACAAATCGCCGCTCCGAGTCAGAGCAGGCATCGGCTTCAAGTTTGAAGCAAATCAACCGCGGAGGAGGAGCAGTGCTATTTAATCAGATCAGCAAGAGCAAGGCACCGGAATAGCACGGGCGAATCAACCAGACGCGATACAAAAAAAAGAACCAAGTCCCGAGGACGCTTCGTGACGTGAAGCACCAGCAAATCAATTTTCCTGATAATTGCTACGTCCACCCAATAAAGCTACCCAGGAAAGTTCTATCTACTCTGTTTTTCTTCTTCTTTGCTGTCCGCATAAAATAATTCTACCAGGAATTTTTTTTATTTTCTGGCTTGCTCTACTTTGTGTACACAAGACTCATCTACCAATGGCTTCTCTGAAATATGATATTCCACTGTTGGATCGTGACACAAGGTTTTCTCTCTGGCAAGTCAAGATGCGGGCTGTTCTAGCACAGATGGACCTGGATGACGCTCTTTTGGGATTTGACAAGATGCCAGCGGCATGGTCTGCTAATGAGAAGAAACACAAGGATCGTAAGGCTTTATCTCAAATTTATCTTCATCTATCTAATAATATTCTACAGGAGGTTTTAAAGGAGAAGACCGCCGCCGCATTGTGGCTAAAGCTAGAGCAAATATGTATGACCAAGGACCTGACCAGCAAGATGCACCTTAAGCAAAAGCTCTATTTACACAAGTTGATGGAAGGCGGATCAGTATTAAACCACCTGACAGAATTCAAGAAAATTGTTGCCGACCTCGAATCTATGGAGGTGAAATATGATGATGAAGATTTGGGTCTTATTCTGTTATGCTCTCTGCCCAGTTCATACTCTACTTTTAGAGATACTATTTTATATAGCCGAGATACTCTCACTCTTAATGAAGTTTATGAAGCACTGTATGCTAAAGAGAAGATGAAACATATGGTTTCTAGTGAAAACTCAAACTCGCATGCAGAAGGCTTGGTTGTCCGAGGCAGGCAACACGAGAACAGTTCAAGCAGCAATTCCAGGGGCAGAAGCTCTAGCAAGAATAATAGAGGCAGATCTAAGTCCAGGAACAGAAAGTCATGCAAATACTGCAAGAAAGGTGGTCATGACATATCCGAATGCTGGAAGTTACAAAACAAGGAAAAGAGAAATGGCACATACAAACCAAAAGGTAACAAAGAAGATGAAAATTCTGCTAATTGTGCTCGTGATAGTAATTCTGAAGGTGATGTGCTTGTCGTTGTTGCTGGATGTGCTGAAATTAATGATGAATGGATTCTTGATACTGCTTGCACCTTTCATATATGCCCACATAGAGATTAGTTTACAACTTTTGAACCCGTTACTACTACTGGTTGTGTTTTGGGTTTTGATGATTCACCACGCAAGATTGAAGGTATTGGCTCTATTCAAATCAAGATGTTTGATAGCACAATTAGAACTTTAACGGATGTTCGATACATTCCTAAGATGAAGAGAAATCTTATCTCTTTAAGTACCCTTGATGATAAGGGGTACAAGTATTCAGGTGGAGGTGGAGTCCTGAAGGTCACCAAAGGTTCTCTTATTGTAATGAAGGGTGACATGAGGAAGGCTAATGGTCTTTATTATCTTCAAGATACTACAATTTCAGGTAATGCCGCCCCTGTATTTCAAATGATACTTCTGATTGTGATACTACTAATCTTTGGCATATGCGTCTTGGTCATATGAGTGAAACTGGAATGATGGAGCTATGCAAAAGAGGTCTACTTGATGGTCAAAACATCGACAAGTTAAAATTTTATGAACATTATGTCTTCGGCAAGCAAACAAGGGTAAAGTTTGACACTGGAACTCACTCTACAAAAGACATATTGGAGTATGTTCACTCAGATTTGTGGAGAGAGTCCCGCGTTCCGTCACTTGGAGGTGCAGGTTACATGCTGACCATCATTGATGATTACTCAAGAAGAGTTTGGGCATATTTTCTGAAGCATAAATCAGATGTATTTAAGACATTCAACGAGTGGAAAATTATGATTGAAAGATAGACTAGCAAGCATGTCAAGAAGCTGCGTACTGATAATGGCTTGGAGTTTTGTTCTAGAGAGTTTGAAGCTTTGTGCAAATCAGAGGGAATTGTGAGACATTATACTGTTTCAGGTACTCCTCAACAAAATGGTGTGGCCGAACGCATGAATAGAACCATCATGGAGAAGGTACGCTGCATGTTATCTAGTTCTGGATTATCTAGAAGTTTTTGGGCTGAAGCCGCTTCCACTGCTTGTTACTTAATCGACCGGTCACCTAACCTGGCTATTGGAAAGAAGACTCCCATTGAGGTCTGGTCTGATTCTCCAGCAGATTATTCTGATTTAAGAATATTTGGTTGCCCTGCTTATGCTCATGTTAATAATGGTAAATTGGAGCCTAGAGCTGTTAAGTATATTTTCCTTGGTTTTAAGCCTGGTGTGAAAGGTTATAAATTGTGGAATCCTGAAACTAGAAAAGTGGTAATTAGCAGAAGTGTTACTTTTGATGAATCTGCTATGTTACATGATAAGCCATCTAATGATGTTCCTGTTGAGAAGCCACATAAAACAAGTGTGTAGGTGAAGCATGTTATTAATTCAGGTGATACACTAGATAAAGAGAATATTATTCATGATGATGCACCTATTACTGAGGATCCACCTGAAGTTGTGCAGCCACCACAACATCCTATTGCAATACAGCCTAGAAGGTCTACAAGGGAACATAAGCGTCCCAACAGGCTTATTGAAGAATGCAATGTTGTTGCTTATGCTTTTAGTGTGGCAGAAGACATTGAAGGTATTGTTGAACCTTCAACTTATTCAGAGGCTATTACTTTTGTTGATTCAAATAAATAGATGACTGTCATGCATGGTGAGATGGAATCACTTAAGAAAAATGGTACTTAGGAGCTAGTCAAATTACCAATTGAGAAGAAGGCTATTCGCTGCAAATGGATATTCAAGAAAAAAGAGGGCATTACATCAACCGAAGAGGTTAGATACAAAGCAAGACTAGTTGCTAAAGGTTATAGCCAGATTCCAGGTATTGATTTTACAGATGTCTTTTCCCCTGTTATGAAGTATAATTCTATTCGTACTTTACTCAGTATTGTGGCTATGCGTGATTATGAGCTTGAGCAATTGGATGTGAAAACTGCATTCTTACATGGGGAATTAGAAGAAGACATTTATATGGAGCAGCCGGAAGGTTTTGTCGTTCCGGGGAAGGAGAATTATGCTTGTAAGTTAAAGAAATCCCTTTATGGTTTAAAGCAATCACCAAGACAGTGGTACAAGAGATTTGACTCCTTTATGATCTCTCAAGGTTTCAGAAGATCAAATTATGATAGTTGTGTTTATTTAAAGACTGTTAATGGTTCAGCTATCTACTTGCTCCTATATGTTGATGATATGTTGATTGCTGCAAAAGACAAGGCAGAGATTGTAAAATTAAAGGCACAGTTGAGCAGTGAATTTGAGATGAAGGATCTTGGTGCAGCAAAGAAGATTCTTGGTATGGAGATTACCAGAGATAGACACTCTGAAAAATTATACCTAAGTCAGAAAGGGTATATTGATAAGGTACTTCGTCGTTTTAATATGCACAATGCAAAACCAGTGAGTACTCCTTTAGCTGCACATTTAAGACTTTCTTCAGATTCATGTCCACAGTTAGATGATGAAATTGAGTACATGTCTGGAGTTCCATATGCCAGTGCAGTTGGCTCACTTATGTATGCCATGGTATGTTCTCGCCCCAATTTATCTCATGCATTGAGCGTTGTTAGTAGATACATGGCTAATCCTGGCAAAGAGCATTAGAAAGCAGTTCAATGGATTTTCAGATACTTGAGGGGCACTTCTAATGCTTGTTTACAATTTAGAAAATCCAGAGATGGACTTGTTGGTTATGTGGATTCAGATTTTGCTGGAAATTTAGATAAAAGAAGATCTCTTACTGGTTATGTGTTCACTGTTGGAGGATGTGCTGTTAGCTGGAAAGCAAGTCTTCAAGCTACTGTCGCCTTGTCCACTACAGAAGCCGAGTATATGGCTATTTCAGAAGCTTGCAAAGAAGCCATTTGGCTAAGAGGTTTGTTTACTGAGTTTTATGGAAGTACATCTTGCACTACAATATTTTGTGACAGTCAGAGTGCTATTTACCTTACAAAAGATCAGATGTTCCATGAGAGAACAAAACACATTGATGTGAGGTATCACTTTATTCGAGGTGTCATCGCTCAAGGTGATATCAAGGTCAGCAAGATAGGTACACATAATAATCCAGCTGATATGATAACAAAGCCAGTTCCTGTCACTAAGTTTGAGCTTTGCTCAGGTTTAGTTGGTATTACTCAGTAGTCCTATGTGACTTTGACGTAGAAGGTGTTTATGCTTATTTGATTGGAGAAGTTCATTACTTTCTTTGACTACTGGAGGAAATTCGGCTCAAGGTGGAGATTGTTGAAAAGTGATCCGAATTCAGTTACCGTGTTGGACACGGCACCGAATCATGCTAGACGTAGCATCGTACGGTGTGTGGATCCGCGTTGGTACCGGCGTAACCGAGTACAACTCGTTGTCTTGTCCTTCAAGGACTCTTGTAATTACTCCTATATATATGCCCCAGTAGTCGCACCTAAAGACCGTCCTGTGGTCTTGTACTTGTAATACTTTTCCCATCATAGTGAGATTGCGCCTTCGTGCATCCGTGGTATTTTCCCGCAAGAATTTTCCACGTAAAAATCTTTGTCTCTTGTCTCTAGATCAATCTCTAATATCGCAACACTCTCCTACCACCGTATCCGCGAGTGCTGCCAGTGGGAACGGGAGTCACATCCTCTGCAAAAGAATCAGACATACAATTATCGTTATGCCTAGTACAATGAAGTAAATAGCAGCAAGAAAACGAGTGCGGCTTTTTGGCTCACGGGGGCATTTGCACCCATTAGTTTGGTAAATTTTAATTTCACATACAAGTTTCAAAAAAATCTGAAAAAATTCATACCAGTATATGATAGAATGAAGTATACACAGTTAAATTTTTGAAAAATGATATGACCATTTGTGACGTGTGCAAAAAAAACAAAAACACACCTTGGATAGCATAAACAGTACAAAGGGGCCATATGCACATATTTATTTTTTTTGCACAGATCGCAAATGGTCATATTATTTTTTGAAAATTTAACTGTGTATACTTCATTCCATCATATACCGGTATGAATTTTTTCAGATTTTTTTAAAACTTGTATGTGAAATTAAAATTCGCCAAAGCTAATGGGTGCACATGCCCCCGTGTGCACCCAGTGACTTTCCCAAGAAAACAGGTTCTATATGCGTCAGTTGCTTATATGCAGTGGGATGTCTAAGTTTACCAATGCGTCCAATGTTCATGCCAGATCGAGCGAGTGCCCTGAGAGCGGCTTGAGCACCAGACCCAGGAGTCTTGGTCTTGTTGACTCCAGTGGCACGGAGCTTAATGTGCAAAGCAGTAATACCAAGCTCCTGGAAATGCAAGGAAGAAACATGAGTTCAAACCGATCAGACTTCAGGAAATAGCCACCCAAAGAACAAAAACTGGTCCTGAAGCCATAATGTTCACATACAAACCTTGAAACTGGCTGCAACATCTTGAGAAGCAAGCATAGCTGCATATGGTGATGACTCGTCACGATCAGCTTTGACCTTCATGCCACCTGCATGAATTTGGGGGACACGTACCCAATTTTATTGTTAAACTGTCAAACGCGGCTGAATAACTAATTGAAATAAATATACGAACCATACCAGTGATGGCTCTTGCGCTCTTGCGAAACCTGCGCCCCGCGGCGGCCGCCCCTCCGGCCCCGTCGCCCACCGCTGCTGCCGCCGCCCTTCTCGCTGGAGCTTCCTCAAGTCGGCTCCCTCCGCCGCCGGCGTCGATCCCCAGAGGATTAGTCCCCATCATCGCCCCCCTCACCTCCTCAGGACCAGATCGGGAGGATCTGGATCTGGCCTCCCCCCCCCGCCACCCCCGCCGCCGGCGGCCCGACGACCGCTGCCTGGAGATGAGACCGACGTCGTCCTGGAAACGCCTCCGTGCAGGCTGCCAGCTGCAAGCCCCGTCAGCCGCTCCGCCCCACCTGGCCCCCGCGCCTTCAATGCGCCCATCTCCTATGCCCCTACAGCTGGCCGCTTCGAAGGTACCGGAGACTGGATGGGTTGCTTCAACGCGCCCGCCCCGCATTCATCCCCTCCTGCGCGCCCTGGCGCCGCGGGGCTCGAGGATGCAAACCAGGGCCGATGGGAGACGCAGAGGTCAAATCGCCCGCGCCGGCCGGCTTTGCCTTCAATGCCTTGCATCCGGGGAAGCCGGCCTCCTCCTCCTGCTTGGCTTAAAGGCAAATGTTTTAGGTGCCACGCCAAAGGCCATCGAGCTGCGGTTTGTAGAGATCCCATTAAGTGCAACACCTGCCGCAGATTTGGTCATCGCGCGCGTGAGTGTCGCCTTCGCCCCGCCGCCGACGCTCCTCGCATCCCCGACGCGCCACGCCTATGCCCCCCTGCCCCGGGCCAGTGCCAACCGTGCCAGCCGCCCGCCGCTGTCGAGCTCATGGCGAGTGATGGAGATGCTGCATCCAGGCCGGCGGAGGATTTTGTGGTGATCCATGCCACCCCGGAGATGCAGCGAGAGGCCCTGCTGCTTGCCTCTAACGCTACGCTCGCCTGGCTCGACGAGGCCAGGACCGACGTGTCCACCGACGATGTTGCTGCGGCGTTCGCCGAGACTTTCAGCGTCCGTGCCTGCGATGTCTGCGTCGTCAAGCACTTCCCCGAGCAGTTCTTCGTCCGGTTCATCCATTTGCACCACTGCGCCAACGCCGTCGCCCGACACGACTTCCCGTTCCGCGACTTCCATGTCCAGGGGCGGCCATGGCGCCTGGAGGGCAACGCCGACCACGTCGATCTGAAGAAGCACGTCCGGCTGTGCTTGGAGAATGTGCCCCTGCAAGGTTGGAATGAGCACGTCGCCGCTCACATCATCGACCGCCGCTGTTCTCTGGACTACATTGAGAATCGCTCGATGCGCAAGGACAACACCGAGGTCCTTGCGCTCTGGGCTTGGACAGACAGCGCAAGTGCTGTGCCGCGGGTGTGCTGGTCCACGCTGCCGGGACGTATCTCGGGCACGCCGGAGGTGGGGTGCCGTGGCCTCAGGAGCAAGGTGATCATCCACCTTGACCTCCTGGAGGACTTCTCCAACTTGCAGCCAAGCGGAAATCCACCCGCGCCAAAAGAATTTCCTTGGCAGCTTGGCGTTGTGGACGGCGAGGCCTCGCGGCGGGACAGAGGCACCCCACGTGAGCCCAGGCACGGCCGTGATGATGATGATGACGCTGAGCACCGCGGCCGCCGCGGTCGTGATGATGACCGCCGTCGGCAAGGCTGGGGCGAGAGGCTCCGTCGCAGCCTTTCCCGCAGCGCAGGTGACCGCAACCGCGGCCACGAGGACGAGCGCAGGGGCAGGTACGACTCCCGTGACATGGGCCGTCGCCACGCCATGGTTGCCCTGGCGCCGGACATGGCACTGTCCGCTGATGTCGTGCCCACCGTCGTGCCTTCTGCGACCGCCTCTGCTGCACCTCGCCTGACACCCATCGAGCCTCGTGGGCGAAGTCCCAACCGCAGTGCTTCTCCCGGCGCCGGCCGTCGCCGATCTGTGGCGAGTCGCACTCCTCCTGACTCGCCAACTTCGGTCCTACGGCCCTCTGCTTCGTCGCGCAAGTCAGGGCAACAGGTTTCGCCCGTCCTCGCCGGTTCGCTCACCTCGCGATCGCCTCTGCTCCTCTCGTCGAGGACCGCTGTCAGGTGCTCGCCTGTGGCCAGAATGGCGCTGCTCATTGCAACCCCACCGCGGCTGGTCCTCCCGTCGTCCGTGTCGTCGCCGGTTGGCCCCCTGGCTTCGAGACTGCTCCTTCGAGGTCGGCACGTGTCGTCACACCGCCCCTGAGGCCTGAGGGAACGCAGACCCGTACTCCTACTTCGTCGGCCATCGCCCAGCATGCCTCCTTGCCGCCCTCGTCGCCAGCCGCTGGCGTGCGGCTCTTTCTGGATGCTGTACCACCGCTTCTCCCGTCGCCGGCTGGGAGCACGCCGCCAAGGGCCCCCGCAACTCGTCGCAAGACTCTGGCTGGTGGGTTCACAGTTCCGCGCAGCAGTATCCGCATCAAGGCGGTGCACAGGGGTGCGCCCATTGCCAAGATGGCAGAGAAGAATCTTTGTCGCAAGCTCGGCATCGTCAACGCAGACCAAGAAGTCACTGAGCAGGCCATTGACTCCTATGTCAAGATGTTCCAGCAGCAGCTACCTTCGGCGGCAGTCGCGGCTCTGCGTGCCCTTTTCCGCCTTGATTGTGAACAGGCGAACGCTGTCGAGGGCGCTCTGCTGAGGCATGGCGACAATGGTGGTCTTGACCACGAGGTGCATGCTGATGTTCATGCATGATCCTTTCGCATGCACCAGTTTGAGATTGCTTGGTTTCTCAATGTTAGACAAGCAAAGTCCGATGTGCGTCCTGTTAAGTAGTTGCTGCTGGGCAAGTTATGTAGTGCCTGCTAGCTTTTGCTCCTGCCTGGCAGGTTTAGTTCAGAGTTTTGTTCTGTTTTTCAAGTCTATGAATGTATGCCGGCTAATCTGCTTTTGTACAGCCTCTGAGTTTTTCCTGGTTTCTGATGATTAATGCGGCCCTAGCGATTATGTGTTGGAACGTTAGGGGTTTAAACTCTCCAGAGAGGTGCAGCACTGTGCATGAAACAATCGCCGCAACTCCTTGCAACATCGCGTGCATCCAGGAGTCCAAGCTCCAGGATATTAATGCTTCTACGGCTGCTTACGTGGGGGGCTTCAAGCTCAAGGGCTTCGCTCAACGTCCGACGACGGGCACTAGGGGCGGGATTCTTCTGCTCTGGGACGAAAGCAAAGTGCAACTCTCTAACATCTCCGCTGGGGTGTTTTGTCTTTCCGCAACGATCACGGCCGTCCAGGAAGAATACTCCTTCAAGCTCACGTCTGTTTATGGCCCTTCATCCCATGCCCTTAAGGATGAGTTCTTTGCGGAGCTTGCCACTCTGAAGCCACCGTCGGGCGAAAAATGGCTCGTAAATGGTGACTTCAATCAAATATATCGTGCAAGGGACAAAAACAAGCAAAACATCAATACCTCGCGGCTGAATCATTTCCGCACAACCCTTCACTCTTGCGAGTTGAAAGAGATCCACCTTCAGAACAGAAAGTTCACCTGGAGCAACGAGCGTGACAACCCCACCCTTTGCAAGCTCGACAGCTTTTTCTGCAACATTGAGTGGGATCTCCATTTTAGCGACCACATTCTTCACGCTCTATCCTCGTCTCTATCGGACCACTGCCCGCTTTTGCTAGTTGATGCTTGCGGTCCCAAAAGACCACGCACTTTCAAGTTCGAGAATTTTTGGATCAAAATGCCGGGTTTTCTTCATGAGGTCAAGGATGCATGGGCCATGGAGGTGCCCCATGTTGATCCTTGCCACGTCATTTTTCACAAGCTTAGGAACACTGGCGTGAGGCTCAGGCAATGGAGCCGTGCCTTCTTTTCTGAGGCCAAAATGCAGCTACACATGGCTCTGAATGTCATCCTTCGGCTTGACGAGGCGCAGGATGCCCGCCCTCTCTCTGCAGAGGAAGCAGACATAAGGAGGAGGCTCAAGCGGCGGGTTATCAGCTTAGCCGTGTTGGAAAGATCGCGGAAAAAGCAATGTGCGAGAATCGCAAATCTCAAGGAGGGAGATGCAAACACGAAGTTCTTCCATCAGAGGGTGAACTCCAGAAGAAGGAAAAATTTCATTCATCGCCTCTCTGTTGGGCAAGGTTGGGCTACGAAACATGAAGACAAAGAACTTGCTATCCACCAGCATTTTCGCTCTGTTTTTGAGAAGGGGCCGCGACGCCTTAGAGACCTTAATTGGGATGCTCTGCCTCACACGCACATGGACCTTACCTGTCTGGGGGAGGCTTTCACCGAGCAGGAGGTTTGGGAGGCTATCAAGTCCATGCCAGGGGACAAGGCCCCCGGTCCAGATGGTTTCACTGGAGCTTTCTTCAAATCTTGCTGGGGTGTCATCAAAGAGGACGTCATGAAAGTCATGTACAATTTCTCCAACTTGCAATCGGCCAACCTACATTGGCTAAACTCGGCCAACATTGCGCTCCTCCCCAAGAAAGATGGCGCTCAATCCATTGGTGATTTTCGTCCTATTAGTCTCATCCATGCCGTTGCAAAAATTATTGCCAAGATAATGGCTACCAGACTTGCGCCCTTCATGAACGACCTAACATCGACAGCTCAAAGTGCTTTCATCAGAACTAGGAGCATCCACGATAATTTTCTCTATGTCCGGAATTTTGCCCGTAGGCTACATCGTTCCAACATTCCGGCGCTCCTGTGCAAGCTTGACATTAAGAAGGCGTTCGACTCGGTCAGTTGGGAGTACTTGCTGGATTTACTGCAGAGGCTTTGTTTCCCCTCGCGTTTCAGAGATTGGCTGGCCGCCCTTCTATCTACCTCCTCCTCCAGAGTGATCCTTAATGGTGTTCCGGGACAGCCGCTTGCCCACGGTCGTGGCCTCCGACAAGGGGGCCCTCTTTCGCCATTATTGTTCGTGCTTGCTATCGACCCATTGCACCATATCCTGGAGGCCGCCACGAACGCGGGGCGCTTGCATCGTTTGCGTGGGCGAGGCCCGTATCTTCGCACCTCCCTTTATGCGGACGACGCTGCGATCTTCATTGCGCCTGTCAAGGAGGACATCGACATGCTGGTTCACACCCTCACGGAGTTTGGTCACGTCTCGGGTCTGGTTACAAATGTGTTGAAGAGCTCGGTTGCTCCCATTAGGTGCTCCCAACTTGGCCTTGATTCTGTGCTATACAACTTCCCGGCACCCCGTACAAACTTCCCCATGAAATATTTGGGGTTGCCTCTGTCCATCCACCGCCTTAGAGCCGTTGACCTGCAACCATTGATGGATAAGATGGCCGCCAAGCTTGTGGTTGGGAGGGGGAAAAAACATCACCTTGGCTGGTCGGAATACCTTCATCAAGTCTGTCATTACCTCGCAGGCCATACACCACCTAATTCCTCTTCGCATCAAAAAAGAGGTCTTGCAGCGCATCAACAAGATTATTAGAGCTTTCCTTTGGGCAGGAACGGATAAAGTCAGCGGAGGAAAATGCAAAGTAAAATGGGACATTGTCTGTCGACATACATCCCTTGGAGGGTTGGGCGTCCTTGATTTGGAAAATTCTCTAGAGCCCTAAGACTGAGGTGGCCTTGGTTAGAATGGAAAGAGCCCGGAAGGCCTTGGGTTGGGCTCGGCTCGCCCTGCGATGAGAAGGATTTGAACCTTTTCTATGACGCTACCACCATCACCGTCGGGAACGGAAAGCTGGCCAAGTTTTGGCACTCCCCATGGTTGGGAGGCCATAAACCGAAGCTCATTGCTCCGTCCATTTTCTCCATTTCTCGTGCCACCAATGGTTGCGTCGCCAAAGCCCTTGAAAACAACGACTGGATCCGTATGATCGACACCTCCAGAGTGTCCACTGTTCAGCATCTTGGCGAATTTGTGGACCTCTGGGGGAAGCTTGAAAGTGTGCAATTGCACGAGCATACCCCGGATGACATCATTTGGAAGCTGACTGCGTCTGGCTCCTATGACGCGGCATCGGCCTATAGAGCTCAGTTCGTGGATGCCGCCCCGACGTCCATGAACCCGGCGGTTTAGAAAAATTGGCCCCCCCGAAATGCAAAATGTTCGCGTGGCTTGTGATTCAAGATAGAGTTTGGACGGCGGATAGATTGCAACGTCGGGGTTGGCCAAATTGCGGTCTCTGCCAGCTGTGCAAAGTGGAGGGAGAGTCGGCCGTCCACCTTCTCTTCAAATGTCGGTTCTCCATGCGTCTTTGGAACATGATCACATCCTGGCTTGGCTTGGATAACATAGATCTTACCTCATGGAGAAACTTCACATCGGTCAAAGAGTGGTGGTTGGCGGTATGTCTTCCGAACGGCATTCGTCGCAAAGCGCGGGCATCTCTCATCATGCTCGTCGTTTGGGAAATTTGGAATGAACGAAATGCTCGTGTTTTCCGCAATACTTCGTCCATGCCAACCTCTGTCTTCGCCAAGATTAAGCTCGAAGCCTTTAACTGGGACATGGCGGGTGCCAAGCATTTGAGATCTTTGATGCCGCGAGAGTAAGGTGTGAGTTGTATGGGTCCTGTTCTCACTTTGCTTGTTTAAACTCCTTCTTAATTAATATATGGGGTAAAGCTTTTGCCGCCGTTTCAAAAAAATACCAGTGATGTGAACAAGTGTTTCCCTCCCAGACAGGTCAGTGACGTGCTGCACATAGAGGCTAACACTGGTAAGAAACTTCAAATCTCATAAGGACGCAGGCCGTAGAGAATGTCATAGGCAAAAACAGTACTTAGTACTTACGATGAATGTGTCACTGAACGATGCGAAGATATGAGCAACTCCAACGATAAATTCCCCTTCACGGACAGTGGGTCCAAGAGTTACGCTCTCCTCCTTGGACTGACACCAGAAATCACAGTTAGCTGACAGCAAACTTGCCAGCAATGGAGAACAACATCCACTTAGATTTCTACATCACAACTGCAACATTCAATTTCACTAGCAGAGCGCCCGTGCGTTGCAACGGATATAAATTTTAGAAATAAGGATAGTATCACACCAATTTTGAATAAAACATGCTACCGTATAATTTGAGGCACAAAATGATCATCACGGTTCTTGTCACCAATCAACCCTTCCTTACTGAACCCAACTAAATCTACCACGGTGAGCTACGCACCACGAGAGCACGCAATTCCTACCACGCACTAGCCTCACCACCGGCCGCCCCATCGACACGTCGCCCGGCAAGCCGTCGCCGTCGCAGGCGCGCCCGCCCCGCCCGACCACTAGCTCGTTAAACCAAAAAAGGCGGCACACGCGCCGCATTAACTCCGCCTTGAACGCTCGCTCGTCCTCGACCGGGAGCTGCCGCCATCACGTCGCGTCGCGCGCGCACGCTTGTTTTTTCGCTGCAAATCGGCTGGCGCGCGGCACCGCTCGAGCCGCTGGATTCGTACAGTTGTGCGATCCATCTTTCGCGAGGAGGCGACGACGACGACGCTGTCGTTTCTAGCTCTGCCGTACGGCCCATGGCAATGGCACAGCTGCAGCTTCGGTATAAATACGGATGCCTTAAGCCTTGAGCTGGCCACAAGCACTGACACTGTAATCTGGCTCTTGCTTGCAAGCCTAGATAGCTCAGCTCAGCTGGCTCTTGCACGAGCTGGCTAGCTAGTGCGATACACATGGCGAAGGCGCAGGTGGCGGCGAGGTTCGTGACGGAGGTGGCGCCGCCGCAGTTCGTGACGATCATGCGGCGGAGGAATTCGGTTCCGAGGAGCGGCCTCGACACCATCGCCGAGGACGACAGGGAGATGCAGCAGCTGGCCTACAGCGACCATCAGGCTGCTGCTCCCGCCGCCGCCTCGGCGTCGGCGAGAGCATTCACGGCGGCGGCGTTGCTGAAGAGGGCGTCGCCGGCCAGTGCGCGCGCGGGTGGGTTCATGAGAGAGCTCAGCAGCTGCTTCTCCAGTAACGTCGTCCACGGCCAGGCGGTCGGCGGCGGCTGGGAGGGTAGGCACAAAGGGCACGGCCAGCGAGCCGTCTATGCACACCAGTTGAATCGGAAGCTAACGAAGTAGCTACTCAAGTCGGTGTCTATGGCTGCATATATCATGTTTAGTTAATCTCATGTGAGCCCCTTCCAAACATTAAGCTAGCTTTGCTGTGACAATTGGTTAATTGTGGACTCCTTTCTAAACTAGGCTCATAAGGCCCAATAGTCTGTCAAAGCATGTTAGTAGTTTGGGAATTTAATCTCATATATTGCTTATTTCATGTAAATCGGATTACAGAAAAGGGGCAGGGGCGCCTCACAAACACACAAGAAATATCAATAAAGAGACAGAAAATTAAGCATTTGGTATCTCCTGTTCATACTAAAATTGTTTTTGTCTCCATAAGAAATGACTGAGTTAGGTTGGTTAACCATGAGTTTTTTTTTGAGACAAAGAGTTAACCATGAGTTTAAGGGGGTGCTTGTAATTAGTGAGTGACCGTGCAAGGAAGCCTGCATAGTCGATTCTGACCATAGTCGGAGCGGCGTGCCACACACGCATGGTCATCATCTCATATCCCCTATATCCCATTTCACCTCCGCCTTCGGCTCCGACGACAGGTCCGCTATTGTCACCGTTGACAGTGAAGAAGAATACCATTAATCCAAAAGACAAATTCCAACTTACTGTTATATAGCTTTCCATCCAACCTCAAATAAACTTTGGACCCAAAATTTGCAAGCACATTTCGACCAAATCAACTTTCAGCCGCTTCCAACCAATTTCATAAAAAGAATTTCATCCAAAGCTCTAACTTCCAACCAAAAATAAATCAGCTTTCAACCTAAAGAATACCTACTTTCGACTCAAATTAGCTTTCCACTAGCCAACATAAGTCTTTCAACTAATTCAATCCCAACTTTCCACCCCCATCAAAGCTTTCAACCACAAAACTGCCCACTCTCAATCGTAAGAAAAGAAGCGAAATCTCGTAGGAGTGGTGGCCATGGTGGTGACAGTGGCGTGCATGGGGGGTGCCGGGAATGGAGACGAAGTGGAGGAGGACGGGCGGCGGTATTCACCAAGGCCGTGAGGCGAACCGTACGTAGCGAGAAGGAAATTAAAGTGACGAGGCGAAACCCTTGCTCCACCCACTGCAGAGGCCAGCAGAGGCCAGCGGCAACGACGTCGTCGTGGTCTCCATCTCACCGGAATCACCGGCGCCTTGCAGCGCTTCGATGTGCAGGGCCCCGAGAGCGTCGCCTTCGCCCCGCTCGGCCGCGGGCCCTACACCAGCGTCGTCGATGACCGCATCCTCTTTTGGGACGGCACGCATGCCTCCCCGAACTGAACTGCCGAGCTCTGTGTCCCCAGTGCGTCGCCGCTGGAGTACCTCAGGGAGGAGCACGTCCGTGGCCGCACGCTCGGACTCCGATTCGACAAGGGGACCGGGGACCTCCTGCACGAGCTCATGTATGGGAGGACGTCCTTCAAGGGGCAGGTGAACCAGGCCATGCTGTTCAATATCATCAGCCAGCAGCTCTGGCTCCTGGACCACCGCCACCACCCGCCTGCGAACGATGTGAGGAGTTCTATTAGGGAGTTTGTAGCCTGCCAATTTGCAGCAGCTGCAGGTAGCTACTTTGTGTTCATAACCTTATACTTGTTGTGATCTGAGCTGCAAATGTATTAGTTCCATAGTTCTCAGCATTTGGTATTGGCATATCTGACCGGTTTTAATCTTGTTACTACTTATTCTCTTATTTGGAATTCTGTGACTTGACTAATCGTACACAATTTAGATGCATGCTAATTACACAAGAGTTTAAGCTATGCGATGCCAGCTCCCATGTACAAACATGTTAGGCCTTGTACACCGGTGGTGCTTCGCCCTAGGGTCGGCGGATGGGGGCCATGGTGCCACTATTGGTCGTGCCGTCTGCGAGAGGTCTCTGCTGGGTGCCATGGTGACGCCGTCGAGGAAAGCCGTCGTCGGTCGTGTTGTTCGTGGGAAGTCGCAGCCAGGCACCATGTTGACGCCATCGAGGGAAGACAACATCGGTCTTGCAGTTCGTGGGAGGTCGCAGCCGGGCGCCATGGTGACGTTGTCGAGGGAAGCCGCCATCGGTTGTCATGCTGTCCGCAGGAGGTCGCAGATGGGCGTTGTGGGGCCGGCGTCAAGGGAATCCAGGTCCTTGGTGTTGTCCATGGGAGGTCGTTGATCACCGCCACACCGTTCGGAGGAGTTAAGCCACACTTTCGCGGGAGCACACGCCGCGATCGCCTGCAGTCCAGCATTCCATGATCGATCCTTTCAGCAACACGATCGCCTGTGGTTTCACTGCACCGATCACTTGTTTCAATGATCCTGATCGATGTGATTTTTTTTACATACTAATCCATGTGATTTGGGGTTTCTCTTACCGCTTCAGAAGTGGAGAAGCGAACTACAATAGTACACAAGGAGGACCATGCTGGACGGCCACGTGAACGGTCAAAACATGTCACGTAGGATTAATATGTATATTTAAGAATATAATAACTATATTTGACCTACTTAAAAAAACTCAAGGACCGTCATTTAAACGTTTCAAAGTACAATAACCAAAATGAATCAACAGGACAAATATAGGCCAACGGAGAGAGAACAAGATGCGTAAAGACCCTCCTTGTACTACGTCTTCTTAGTGAGAAAACTGGCATACCGGCTCATAAAGCCACCCAAAATGGCAATGATGTCTAACTTGTTGAAATCACTCCTTCACGGTCAAACGTTGCCATGCTCATTTTCCTCTTACCACTTTTGTGTGGCCCATTTCCATTGGTCACCCCCCTCCATGCTTTATCTTCTCTAGACTCCCTTTCTTTTCCTTAGATCTACTTTCTTTTTTCGGATTTTTCAAAAGAACTATTCAGAGGTGATCTGCTCCGAGGTTAAAAGTTGATTTACCTAGTTTCGAAATATTTTGTTTTGGGCTGAAAGTTGATTTCTCATATCCGAAAGCTTCCAAACTTTTAGTTAGAAGGTGGTATGAAATAATGTGAAGGTGATGTTAATCTAACCAAAAGTCGGTGGTAAATGTGGTTGACCCATGGTTAAAAAAATTGAATGTTGGAATGCATGCAGTGGAGAGCTCATATTTCTGAACGTTTGTGTAAATATAGCCAAAGCGTGTGATTTAATATTTTGAAAATTGTATTTGACGCAGTGGAAAGCTCAACGCTAGTCCACTCAGGTTTGTTAAAAGGTGGTAATCTAAAGCTGTTGTCGGGTGATGGAGATATGCGCGGGGGTCGCGTTCCCCGTTGGCTTTCTAAAGAAAGGAACGCCCAGGGGTGCTATCGTCATGTTCTCAAGTGGCGGACACTTCCGACCGCCTCTCGCCAGTACCAACCGGGGTTGTCGGAGCGGACGCCGAACGCCCTTCACTTGTGGCAACCCCGACATGCTTCAACCACATTCACGTCCGTATCCTGTCACGACACCGGCGTCGGTTGTCCGAGACGCGCGAGCGGCGGCGCCACCATCGGAGGTGAGAATGAAGAGTAAAAACTGAGAAAACAAACCACTTCCAACTTCTTGCACAAAAAATTTGAACTCCACAAACTGCAAAACTCAACCAAAAATTATATCACCTGTCGACGGGCTACTGAGGAACTTTCAACTAGATGAATTCAACTTACAACTCCACAAAACACCAACTTTCAACTAAACATGCACAAACTTACATTTGCAACAATCTGACTTTCAACTCAGAAATCTGGACTCTCAACTCATCCCCCATGAGCTTTCAACTTGAACAATGATAGATTGAAACTCCAAAACCCACTGCAAAAGTCCGGGGAGAAAAACAACAACAAAAAGGAGGGAAAAAAAACCTAGATCCTAGATCCTACCTCCTCCCTCTCTCCCGCACCAGCACCGAGGAGGCACGACGACTGCGTGGCAAGCCGGCGGCGCCACCATGGTTTGGGCACATTGGGCGCGAGGAGGAAGGAGGAAAGAAGAAGACAGGGAAGGAAAAGAGTCACCTCGCCACAGGAAAAGAAAGCGTACTATGCTCAATTAATGAAGTGGGTCCCATCCACGACACGTCGGCTAGAGCGCCGGTTGAGAAGCCAACGCAGCTTCACGAAATGGTCATTTCGACGCTAATATGCTCACGAGAGTCGGTTCCCCAGCTAGCTCAACATCTTCCATGCCCTTCTTTTTCCTCGGTTCTTCCCCTTCCCCTTCCGTTAAGACTTCTCACCCTTCGAATCCAGTCCGGCGTGGCACCGTCCCTAAGCCCATCCACCAGAACTCTAGAGTTGCCATCATCCTCAAGCTGTCGACGAAATCATGGAGCACATGATCGATCCTCTCGCAACAAGATATTCACCCGCTATCAACTATCATCAGTTTGATCCATACACCCAAAAAATTTACAATCGTTACAGAAGTACGTGTATAGGAACTGTAAAACTAGATTAATGCTCGTAAAAGAGCGGCAATTGAAACTATGCCAATGCTACAATCTCCAGATCTTAAGTCTGAATGTTGCCCAATGCTCGGCAAGACTGCTTAATTGCTAAAGATTTAATCTAGCTACCGAAATTCCATGAAACATGTATGGGTAAGCCTGTAAGTCAGCAAAGTATTCTCACAACTTTCTCAATCTCAAGAGAATGATAACCCAAGTTTCGTCCACTTACTTTTTTTCCTCATCACTAAGAACATGAGCTTCCATGTACAATGTGTGGTTTCGTAATTTACAGGGCACTGTCATCTAATACATACAGCCACATTCTATTGGGAAAGAAAGTAGCTCACCCTAATCATTTAGAACACCACAAAAGATTATGTTACACTCAGATGCACTCGGTACGCAACTAGCACCAAAGGAAAAAACTATGATGATTCGAAGCGCCCCTCATATGAAGATGTCCGTATTCAAGCTTGTCTTGAAAATCAAATGTAAACGTTTTGTGGCATTAGTTACCATTGTATTGATTTCAGAGTTAGAAAATTTATCTGCTTCTGGATTGTGATCAGCTCGGGCATTCTGCAGAATCCTACTCAATCTAATGTTGTATGTACATGTGTACAAGAGCAACGACGAACTGTTCTCTTTTACATTTACTGCTGACAACCTGCAGGGTTCAAAATAGAACCATCAATACTCCCAGCAAGGAAAACATGGCGCAAGTACAGTAGCTTCAGATAAGTAGTGACTGACAGAACTGGATGCATACACCGAGAAATTTCTTCAATGGTAACATGGTTGCTTTAGTTAACAGTATAGTAATAAATGAAGCAAATTTAAGTTGACCAAGCTTATGTCTGGCAGTATTCTCTTAAGTTTTTCCCTATTCACGGGATTAAGTCAGAGCTCAGAACAGTGAACTACAACGTTTAACTATTAGCCAAGCCAAGACATGCAATTTGGAACCAGGCCAACTACAATAAAATATATTCCTTTTCCATAAAACCAGTGATAAGTAAAAGTAAGTAGGATTATCTAACAACAGTAGTACCATAAGTACAAAGAGAAGCCTAAATACAGTAATTACCCTTGTAAGTAGGATTATCTAACAACAGTAGTACCATAAGTACAAAGAGAAGCCTAAATACAGTAATTACCCTTGTTGATGTTCAGAGCAGCCAATACACTTTCCTCCCCTAAAAAGATCCTGAAGGGCACAGAGCTGCAGCCCAATCAAAAAACTGATTATGCAGTTTGAGCATGCTGCAAGTTTGGAGATGAGAACAAACAAAATGGCACAAGACATCAGCACAAAGACATGAAAAGGCATAGAGTGGTAAAAAGGTTGAAACCAGAAAAAAAAATGACATGAGAAGCGGCACTAACTCTCGGCAATGACTCACCTTTTGTTTAAAACTTGCAGCAAGGAGCTGGTAAATGCTTCTGGATACACCACTAACCTACAGAAGATTTTATCTTGTTCCGTTGAGTCCCACCTTTGCGAAGTAAAGGATTTTCAATTGAAAATACAATCAAGCTACCATCCTTGGTTCCAGCCAAAAAGCACTCCTCAGGAGTCACAACTATAGAAGTTATTGTTTTCCCAGCTCCGTCATACCTCCAAACAACATCAAGAGAATGCATAGAACGCAGAACAATTTGTCCATGATCACCAGCACAAACCATAAACTCCCCACAACAACTTAGCTCCATGCAATTGAGACGGCCATTGGATTCTGAAGAAGCAATATGTTTTCCGTTTATGGAATACATATGCAAGGAAAGGTCACTCTCAGAATAAAATACTAGCCTACCATGCTGTGATGCCACCAGCTTTGACAGGCCAGCGCCTGATGGATGTCGAATGGATCGAACATAAGTCCCCTCTCGCAGCGTATGAAATATACATGTTCCATCTTTTGATCCACTGATAACAATATCTAGTTCCGTACTAAGAAATAAGCATGTGATAATATCATCATGACCACATAAGATATGAGAAGGGTTTTCGATGATAACATGATCCTTAGTTGATAGGTCATTATTTGCATTCTTTGATCTTTTGTCATTTGATCTTCCTCGGAATGCATGCCAGATCATAACAGTTGTGTCGTAACTTCCAGTTGCAATCACACTTCCATCAGATGAAACTGCACAAAAGTGTGTTGCCAATATGTTAAGGCAAAAGGGAAAAGAAGAATGCATATATGAAGTTTCCTGAGCACAGTAACATTCCAAAATGTTATGACTAAAAACAACAGTGTCTAACAAATTTAAAAGGGCATACAGAACACGAAGCAATACCTTGTTAACTGAGCTTACAGACTTACAGTCATAGTAACACATGAAGCTGTCAACTAGAGTATTGCCAAAGTATTTATTTAGTAAGCACGTGCAGAAGTTATGCTCAACATACCTACTTGCTAGTGAAAATTGCAACAAAAAAACATACACAGAGAACAAAACTAATAAGATAGATCAACTGGTTAATTGCAACCTCTATATTTGGAATGTTTCTTTCTGTCTGTTACTTGTTTGCTTAGATGCCAGTGTTAGGGTTGTATTGTATTAGCATTCCCTCTCATATTAGGAATATCTCATGTACATGTACTATATATGTTGGCCCTTTGACCTTGAGCAATACAACTTGCTTTCATCATAACATGGTATCAACAGCTGGTTTCTAGGGTTTCCGATCTTTTTTTTAATTCGATCTCTTCTTGCTCAGTCGATTTCTTCGATCTTTGTCTCCCACTCGGTCTTCACTAGCAACGCCTCGCCTACCACCATCTTCCGCTGGCGCCGCCGCCACCATCAGTAGATGTCGCAGCAGCTGCTGCGCTGCTTGTCTTGTAGCCACAGCCGCTGCCACTGCCGTCCGCTTCTCTCTGCTGCAGGCCGCCGCTCGGACCGGCCTTCTGCCGGCTAGGGCACCGCCTGGTCATCGAATCTCTGCCTATGACTGCCCGTGTTGCTCTATTTCGCTAGTTCTCACCTGAACAGAGTACGTTTAGTATCTTTGGCAAACCCACACACACAAAAAACAAGTACAATCTCGACCTCACAATCTTCATCAAGCACCGTCTCCGTCCCTCACTGTCGGGTGATCTTCGACGGTCTCAACTATCAGGACTGGGTCATGCATATGCGTCTTCACATGCGTGGTCAACATCTGTGTGATTTTCTTACTAGCAAGTTGCCCTGTCCGGCTCATCCCACTCCTGTTGCGCCTGTGCTCTCGCCTCTTGCTGCTACAACGAACAAGCAGAAGCAAATTGCTGATGAGGCCGCTCAAAAGCAGTTGGTTGCTGATTATGACCATGTTATGGTGTCCTAAAATACCCGGTTTGCTGCGTACAGGACATGGATTAATGAGGATACTCGTGCCTCTACTATTATTGTTGCTAGCATGGAGGTGCACCTCACATGCGACGTGGTTGCTCTTTCTTCAACATGGTTGATGTGGGCACGTCTTCGCGATCGCTACGAACCAGTTGGTGATCCTTTGTACTTTGTTGTTGTGCGACAAGAACAGTCGCTACAACAGGGTGAGGCTACTTTGGATGAGTTCTTCACGGAGCTGTCCTTGATATGGCGTCTTGACTCTCTTGGACTGGAGGTTTGCCCCACCTGCCAGTGTTGTCAGTGTCAACACTCTCACTTGGAGCTTCACCGCGTCTTCGACTTTTCGACACATCTTCAGGCCAAGTCTGAGCAGCTTCGTGCACGTTTGCTTGCTCGCCACCCTCATGTGACTCTGTTGGAGGCTCTTGTTGCAGTTCATACTGAGGAGACTCACCTTCGTGGTGCGGGTTTGCTGCAGCTTTCTTCAGTTTTGGGTGTTCGTTTGTCCGTTTCTACACCTACTGCCCTCCTCCCGTGGCACCTTCTTCAATGGTGCCTACTTCTAGGAGTGGCGGGGGTACTAGTCTTCACTGCACCTACTGTGGCAAGGATGGACATGTAGAGCCATACCGTCATCGAAGGAGGATATTGCTTGTCAACGCTCTTCTCAAGGCACTACCGACTCGAGTGCTTCTCCTTAGAGAACCCCTGTTGTTTCTAACCCTACTCAGGACCTTTGCTCATGTGGCTCACATGACCAGTATTCGCACTCTTCTTGCAGTGACCATTGTTCTTGTGTGGTCCATCTCTATGTCAAGAATGTCTTTCTTAATGGTGAGCTACGTGAGGATGTGTACATGCAGCCACCACCAGGGTTTTGTTTCTAAGGGCACAGTTTGTCATTTTCGTCGCTCTCGTTATGGGCTTAAGCAAGCACCTCATACCTGGTTCGAGCGTTTTTCTTCTGTGGTCACTGCAGCTGGTTTTTCTGCCAGTGCTCATGATCTTGCGCTCTTTGTCCACACTTTGTCTCATGCTCGGGCTCTTTTTTCTCCTTTATGTTGATGACATGATCATTACTAGAGATGATTCTTAGTATATAGCCTTTGTTAAGACACGTCCCAGTGAGCAGTTTTTTATGTCCAATCTAGGTCATCTTCGTTACTTCCTTGGGATTGAGGTTTCTTCTAGGCCCAATGACTTCTTCCTATCCCAAGAAAAGTACATATATGACTTTAATTGTGCTTCTCTCATCTATCAGCGCACTGTTGAGACTCATGTGGAGCTCAATGTTCACGTTTTGCCCACTGAAGGTGAGCCTTTTGAGGATCCTACTCGCTATCGTCATTTTGTTAGGAGTCTTTTTTACCTCAGTGTCACTTATCCTGACATTTATATACCAAGCGCATATCCTGAGTCAGTTCGTCTTTGCTCCCACTCAACTTCACTATAGTCATCTTCATGTCTTGCGATATCTTCATGGGACTATCACTCGTTATCTTTTCTTTCCAGACTTCAGCTCTTTTCAGCTCCAGGCCTATTTTGATGCGACCTAGGCTAGTGATCACTCTGATCCTCGGTCTGTTTCTGTCTACTGCATTTTTCTTAGTGGTTCTCTCATTGCTTGGAAAACTAAGAAACAAATCACAGTTTCTCATTAAGTGCAAAGGCCGAGTTGCGAGCTATGGCTCTTTCGACAACAGATGTCATTTGGCTACGATGGTTACTTAAGGATTTTGGGGTTTCTGTTACTGCACCAACTCCTCTTTTGTCTGGCAATACAAGTGCTATTAGCATTGCTCGAGACCGGTGAAGCATGAACTCACTAAACATATACCTCTCATGTACACATACTATATATGTTGGCCCTTTGGCCTTGAGCAATACAAGTTGCCTTCATCATAACATCCAGCACTATCTGATATGTTACTATAATTGCTTAAAGCTGGACCTTAAAGAGGAAATTCGATACCATATACTTCTAAAGAGGAAATTTGATACCATATACTTCAGAAAAGTTTAACTACCTGCAACACAGCTGACAACATCTTTATGCTGCCGGATGCTCTGCACAATTCTTCCATCACTAAGGGAAATGATCTGGAAACTGTTCTCCCAATTACCACATAAGATTAAATAATTGTCACCATGAATTTGAACAGCTGCCAGGCAGTGTCTTCCAAACTCAACATTTTCAGCCAAGGAAGTGGCAACTTTTCGGGGAGAAATAACATCAGATCCAATTCCAAAGAAAGGTTCCTACAAGAAAAGTACATAATAAATAAAAGTACATATAGTTGTAATATAATATCACTACCCTTTAGAGGTAATTGTCATTAGGAAGAGACCAGTGATCCAGAAAACGTGAAGTTTCCACCAGACTGTAGTTGTGTTGTTAGCCAAAGCTTTACTGACAGTATGAGCCCCTCATTTATTAAGACAATGTTTGAGTCCAACAAGCCAATGAACAATACAGATGATGACAAGCTGATTGTACTAGGGATAAAAGAAGTCACTGTTATCGATTGTGGAGCAAAATATAGTGGGTGAGCAATTGGTATAGGAGGTCCTCTTCTTGGGTGTTTCTTCCGAAAAATTTGAATCGGTGTCTGTCCAAAATTTGCAATCTGGTCCTCAATAGCAGACTTCTGCAACATGTCATCCATGTTTTCCAACTCAACTGCACCCTCATATGTCAAATAGTAAAATATGTTTGCTGCCTGCTCCAAATAATTGCCACGTGATTAGTAAGGTCAAATCGTGAGAACTGAGAACACATGTATGCTGCAAAAATGATAAATCTTGTACCTCAACAGCAGGCTTGCCACGCTGCTTATAACCAAATATGAGGTCAATCCAGTGATGAAGATTAGAGCTTACATATTCACTTTCAAGGGCCTCTCGATTGATATGAATGAATTCTTCTGGTGAACCCTGCATAGATATTTCCTTTCCTTTGGTCATGAATTCTTGTGGCCATAGTGTGCAGTCAAACTTTTACATCTTTAGCCGAATATTACTTTCAAATATTTATATTGGTTATTATGAGTAAATTCTCAAAAAAATAACTCCCTTAACTTGTACTTCTATGAACAACAACAACGACAAAGCCTTTTAGACCCAAGCAAGTTGGGTTAGCCTAGAGATGAAACTCAACAGGATCCTCCCCACCACCACCACACACATGCGCGCACACAAAACAATAATTATATAAAAGTAACATAGAACTAGTAAGAGAGGCTTGACTTCTATGTCATGCTTCTGGCACGTGGCTAACTTCCACACTCTTATCTAAAGCCAAATCTTCGGGTACATTTCATTCATGCGAGTCTCTTTTTACTGCTTCCTTCCATGTCAATTTTAGCCGACACTTGCCTCTCCTTGTATTTTCGACACACCTTAGAATTTCACTATGCACCAGTACCATGTCATGTACTTCTATAACTTTGACAAATATATTACGATAAAAACCTGTGCTCAAAGTTGCATCTAGAATACTGTAGTATGAAAAGAATGAAATTTTCTACATTCGTATCCCAGTTCACTAGCTTTTTTCCCTAAAAAAGTTTACTACCTTTTGCAAATTTACTGTACACTAGCGGGAGAAATGTAACTTCTTTTGGGTGAAATGGAGTTCTTATAGCTAAACTTGGTCGAATGATTGTATGGAGAACACACAGAACTCTAGAGGAACACAAACCATTTTTACAATTGAATTTTTGTGCTGAACTGCTGACAGGATATGAAGAAAACTATACCAGTGTTCAATAACGGATTGCTCCATTCTTTACTCAAAAGAGAACTAAGCAATAAATCATGACTATTATTGAGCAAGGGGGAGTAATACTGAAATATGCATGAAACTTCCCTCAAAAGAAAATATATACAGAAATTATCCATTACCTTTGCCCATGGAGGGAGACCAACATCTCCTAAAGGCTCACCGTCCTGCTTTATCCCAAGGTGATACGAATTTGAATTTTCAAGAAACTCAGGCATGTAAAAGAATTCAGGTATAAGCTCTTTGACGTCACTTGTATTTGATAGGCAGTTCTTGTATGTGCTTTCAATGCTCTGAAAGAGACGATCTGCATGGTCAAATTTGCCACCCTGTATAAAACATGTAAATAATGTATTAGCTATTTGGCTCTAGTATTCTTTTGCACTTCAGTGAAAAATATGCCATGAGAGAATATACACGTCCAAAATTACTCCACTTTTTTTCAGCAATAAGAGAAAATAATATTCAAGCCATTAAGGCATTACTCAGAACAAAGTAAAAAAACAAGAGGATAATGGCGTATGAACCAATATATAGTGCCAAGGGCAGGAAGACAAGAATAAAGGACCTGAAGATTGCGGTGCAGAGCAGTAAAAGGCTCAAGCCTTAGAAGGTAATAAAGAACACTTCCCATGCTAGAGTAGTGCGATCCATAATAAAAACTGCAAAACGGAAATAAAGACAAATTTGCTGTAATGTGTGTCTAGAGCAATCTCGGAACACAAGAAAATGTTTGAAGGAATACAATGCATATTTGATCTAGATCAAACCTTGGTATATCAGGATCACAGAAATTAAGATATCTATCTTCAAAATCCTGCACATTGCATATTGTTCATTCAATGTTATCAGAGGGGATGATAACCAGAAGAGACAGTACTCCATAGGTCCTGATCATACCTTAAAGCGTTTTGCATCCAAGGCACCAACTGGCTTTGACAGGTCCCTGAAAGTAGATGACTTGTTAAAGTCAAGCTTTTCTGAGGAATAGTCAGCCAATATCCAAGGAAATATAGGATATTGAGTTAAATCGTTGTAAGATCGTCCAGCAAGAGTATTCAGAATCATTAGATACTCAAAGTTGCTGATTTCTCTTCTTCTCCAACTTTCTCTAACACTCTCGGCCATTTCAAGGGCAACCTTTCTGTCAACAAACGAAATCAAACTATTTTTGTCTTTGGTACTTCCTTTGGGGAACAAAGCATCATTCCTCAGGGATACTAAGAGAGACCCAACATTTTTAGCATCATTTTGGGAGGCAAAATTAAGAAATATAGGTGCATTTGCATCATCAAAGAATATCTCTGTTGCAGTATATTGTAATAGGTAACGTGTCCAATGAACTGCTCTTATCTGTCAACAAAGAAAAGTGAGAGTCAAATCTGTGACCGACACATACACACACACACGATGTGAGAGAGAGAGAGAGGGAGAGAGAGAGAGAGAGGACACACCCTGGTTATTTTCCACCTTCTATGGTGTTTGATTTTGTTAGATTGAATTTTCAACAAAGCATCACCAGATTCAGCTGCATTGGCTCGTCCTACATCAGAATTACCCTTAAGTTTTTCCATACTTCCCAGCTCATTCTTGGAATCTGATTCCTTTTTATCTTGAAATCTGTTGAAAACAGATGAGCCCCCCGTGCCTTCAACTAAAAATTCAAACGAAAAATGCAGGGCGCTTCGTGTGATAGTCAATTGCCCAGCTAGTTTTCTTTTTGGAGTTACAAGAACACAATGAACTGAAGATAGCACCTGGGAAATAAGAAGGAAAAGAAGGGTCTGAGGGAGGAAACAACAATAAAAATCTACCAAATTTTGCATGCACGCAATGAAAACTGCTTACCTCAGCATAATCATTATCTCCACCAGTAGATGATTCTTTCCTATTTTGAGCAATAGTAGGATAATCTGAGGAATCTGCAGCCTCGCTTGAGGCCTGGTTTTCTGACAGACTATTCTGGGAAGGCTCACTCGTATCATTGTTATCCTCACATGACTCACAACTAATATCCCCTGTAATTCCACGCACTCCTTTCAGAAGGAAGTGCTTCATTTTCTCTGGAATCTTGGCACTAGCAGAAGGATCAACGGACAGGGCAGTGTTTTCATTATTTGATTTGGTGGATGGTGGCTGACAAAGGCGTTCATCAAATTTATAATTACGCTTGAGCTTCAGACGCCGCCGCCATTTATCCTCTGTCTTGTCAAGTTTCCAGTATGTCACCATGTTGTTTGGAAAAGGGCTAGCAGACCATGGTCCCCTTTCGTCACTCAAATAGCGGAAAATGTGTATCCATTTGTCCTGGTATGTAACATAAATCAGTTTTATATGCAATCTTAAACTACTAAACATCGACTTGTTTGGTAAAAATTACTGTGGTCACAACTTACTGCAACAATTTGCTGATCCTCATCAAATGCAAGCTGGAAAGCTGCTTTTCTACTGTCATCTGCAGAAATTGCGGCAGTCTTGGCAAACTGTATATCATCCTCAAAGCTTTGGAGTTGTTCTATATCTTCAATCGAGCGCTCGTCAAGTTTAGAATTAAGTTCCTGGAGCTGCCTCAGGCGATCAGCCTTTGCATCCTTCATGTACTTCACCTCATCAGCAGCCTGACAAACAACAAACTGATTATTCCTCAGCAATTGTTTTTCTTTCATCATTGTTCATAAAACAAAACAAAAAAAAATTCTCCAGGGGTTCAATTAAATTTTTTGTCTCATGATAAAATAAAATAAAAAAGATCATATAGAGCACAGTTAAACTTGAGAAATTTCTGTAAAGCACAAAAAAAAACTTCTGAATAAACTAAAATGATGACAGCAACAAACCGCAGCAAGAACACGATCCTTCTGTAGAAGATTAAGAATGAAGCCAGACTCATTATTGCTATTTGCTTCAGTAGAATCATCTCTGCCCAACATGCTAGTGGCAAGCATAGACTTTCCATATATGACAGTTTCAAGAATCAAGTGCGACATAACATGGAAACGTGCACCATCATCAAATTCCCCATACTGGGATCTAACCCTTAGTAAAGACCTGCAGCAAAAAGGAAATTACTAGAACATTCACAATCATCGAAGGAACGTCTATATACTCTTAGGAGTGTTAGCCATGCCATACCAAACTAAAAAATGCAATCTGTTTTTGCATTGATCTTCTTCTGAAACAAGATTGGGAAGCAATGATATAAATTGTTGGACACATTTGGATGCATTTTCTAAGCCAGCTTTGCAGAGATACATAATTACAAGGTGGAAGATGATTCTTGGGAATCTCTCTCCTCTTAACATCATAGCTTTGTCAGTAATTTTGTTCGTCTTTGCACTCAATGCAGTACCAATGCCTCCAGTTACTACTACAGCAGCCATTTCTGCAGCCGGGATATTCAGCGATTCTACCAACCCACGTGCCCTTTGCCCAATAGATGGAACAGCAGCATTTGAGCCCTTCGGCGTCAATCTGTTTTGTCCTTTGCCATTCAAATTCCAAATAAGAGTCCATGTCTTGTCATAAAAGCTCCACCAATCATCACTTGGTTTATCTCCATCAGTAAATATGCTATTACTCCAAGGAAGACTGCAAAAGTGCAAATTGACATATTTACTGATGGTAAATATAAATTTATCAGTAAGTTCTACACTTGCATATCATTGAAACGAAAGGCAAGTGAACAAAAATATAAACAAGAGTTGCTACAGGCAGTTTGGTGTCGAATCATCGATATTGAGTTGTTTAACTACCAAATACCAAGACAATCTAACTTGTACTGCAGCAGCAGTCACTAATCCCAAGTACACCACTTGATATATAGCATCTCTCTCTAGGCTTAAAAGAAGAAATGATAATATCAGGAACTTTAGCAGCAAAGTCATCAATTGTGTTTTAGCATAGGATGTTCCCCATTGAACCAAATAGATCTTCAAACCAGGCAGCTCACATGTTCTCTCTAAGCTTGTGCAGTGCGTCATGTAGGGGTGAAAGTGGTTAGGATAATTACCAAAATGAACCATTTCCGAAATCCGATGGTATAGGATATGGTAAGAGATTGTTGACATCCTAGCACTATCCGCTCTGATTCTGAATCCAGTGTATGGATATGGTATTGGTCATATCCGGTGGAATAGGATAAGAACATGCAAAAGCCTTGCATGTCGTTTTCATTAAGAGAAGCAAACAAACATATACAAGAGTACTCCAGCTAGTGGATTCAACACTTAGGAAGCTACACAGACACAATCAGGCCTCAAAACAACACACACCTAAACCAACTACTCAAAGGGGTTCAAACTAACCGGTGGGATAGGCTATGCTAGGGCTCGTTTAAGTTTTGGTTCGTGTAAAACTTGTTTTCCTTAATTAACTCAAAACTTGTTTTAGCCAAAAGAATTTAACCCCCTCCCTTCCTGTAGTCGGTACCATTGATGCTACACATTGCACTTCATATGTACCAGCAGAACAGATATATTACCTTGTAAGTTGGCTGTTGCTCTCAGCATTTATAATTTCTACAACTGCAGAGCTAATGTCCTCTTTCAGTGAGTCATCGGATGAAGATTGTGCATGCATATCAGGTGAAGGAAACTGAGAGAAAAGGGCGAGTGAATGATGGGTATACAAAAAAAAAGCATTTGTTTTCAATTATCTACGAAGTATTGCTTGGAGCATACCAGGAGTTTAAATCCAATTTGATCAAGAAGCAACTCATCAATCAGCTTCAAAAGATACAAAACATTATCACGGCATGGTTGTGAAATGAAAATGTTTTCATCAGGAGATGTCTCGAGCAGGCTTCCAATGATATCTTCAAAGATGTCTCGCAGTAGACAGGAATTTGGTAACTGTCCCTGTGGATTAAGCAATATCTAAGGACTTAGTAGAACAGGAAAAAGACTACTAAATTGCTATAACATGAATAAGGGAGTTAGCATTCCAACCTCCTCAATTTTCAAGAGAAGGAAATTTGTTGTATCTTCCAGCTGATGCCAGCCACCTTTCACATAGCACAAGCAATAGGAGAGGACCAATGAATACATGTTCTTCACAAGAATTAGCTCATTGATCTCCAAACTGTTATCCTTAGCTTTCGAAATTAATTTGTAGTCCCTAAATACATCAAGCTTCACAGATGTCTCAAGCCAAGAGCTCCAACCATACTCCTGACAAAATCATTTTATGATAACATAGAAGTTATTTATATAGGCCTAAGCAAATAGTAACTAGTACGTACCATAATGGCTTCAACATTTGAAGGATTTGAATCAAGCAAATCAAGAAGATCGCTCAAGATCTTTGTACGTGCTGAAATGTCTTGGCAAGATTGCATATATTTAAAAATGCAGACCAAAATCTGAGGAACATAAAATGGAGCCAAGCTGACTACTGACGTACTGCTCCTATCTTTTAATTCATTAGATTGGGAACGTTTCTGTAAGACCTGAACAGAAAATATAATTCAAGAATCAGATTATTTGTTTACAGGTTCTCAGATAATATACGGAAGTCTGACATCAGAGGATAGATAGCATAGTATCCAAAGTGAAGTTTGCCAATTTACCTGTTTAGGACTGGCTCCACCAAGAAGAACATCAAAAAAAGTAGCACATAAATGATCTGAAAGTGGAAATTTGAAGAGTCTTTCAGATATGGAATAGAAAAACAGTTGGGGTGCTGCTGTTATTCCTTTCCGTAGATTTTCAGAGATGGATCTAGGTCGTCCTACAGGAAGGCCAAAAAGTTTCAGTCCTTTTTTCTCAGATGGAACTCCAACCAGAAGCTTCCCAAGAAATTGAAGCCCCAATAGACGGATTGGTTCGTATTCCCTGAAGAACAAGTTTATGTTATAGATACACATCCTCAATAATATTGATAACAAATTCAAAAGAAATATTGATTGCAAAGTATAACATAGAAAGAGAACAGACATTCTCCACTCTGGATATATGCCCATGACTAAACATATGAATGTCAGGAAATTAAGGCAAAATATGGTCCAGTAGCATAGATCCTATCCTTCTCAGACAGGTCAGAAAATTTGGAGATAGATTCTCTTTCAAAGATCAAAATTCAAAATGCACAAAAATGGCATTATCCCCGACTACTTATAGAAAGCAAAACAGATGGTGGAAGCTCAAGATCCCTGTAGAAGTGGAATTTGATTTACACTGCAGAAACAATCACTCAGGAAAGCACACTGAAGTCTGACTTGTAAATTATTAGAGGTGCATTACCTCTTAAGAAGATTGACAAAAATGTAACAACCACCAACAGAATTTACTTGCTCCAAGAATGATGATAAAAGTGACTTCTGTGAAAGAGCGCGGATAATCATGTAAAGTATATCCTCGATACATGCAACATCTTGACTTTTCTCGAAAAAGGACACAAGAGCTCTTATATCATGTGAAGAAACCTTCAGCCTGCAAAAGAGATTTGTCGTGTTACAAATTAACCTCATGAGAAGACATGCTTACAAATTAAGATTATTAGCATATGAATACAGGTAAAATATTTTCAGACGTGTATATGACAATATTGAAGATGCTAATAAGAAAATGATAGCAGACCAAAAATATACAGAAGTGCACATGGAGAGAAAAACACAAAAGAGCATCTGGAGAGAAAAACACACGAGCAGTTGAAAGTACTTACTTTAAGCTCATTTCTGCCAGGCTTAAGAGGAGAAGCCGGATCTTGCGAATTTCTTCTACGTTTGGTCTCTCTCCAATAACTTGTTTGGTAACCAGATGCGGTAAAGGTTTAGAAGACCTAGAGTCTACCTTTTCTAAATAAAACTGGCATACAATGTCAATGATCCTAGGGAGTCCACACAATGTTGGTAACAATTTTGCATCAGTTTCAAAATATTGTATCAGAAACAAATAAAGTTCTCTTTGTACTTTGTAACTTGAATATGCCCAGATATGTGGGTTCAGATAAATTTGTGAAAGAGCATCTTTCAATAGAATTTCTGACATACCTGAAAGAGCAGATGAGCAGATAGGTTAGTGATATACACACTTCCAAACAAGCAGGAAAATGTGAGAGAGAGAGAGAGAGGGAGTGATCACCACAGTTCGTCAAGACATTAAACATGTACTTCAATGCTGAAAGAGTCTTCAAATTTAGCAGCTGTGGTGAAATAGATTGAAACAAAAAGCCTAAAATAGAGAACCCAGAAAGAAGATGCATTTGTTGCTGATTTGCTACATTTCCATCTAAAACAGATGCAATAAGCTCAATGACTTGACCTGCCAATTCATCACCGGTGGCAGATTCTCCACCATGAATTATGGCATCATCGAAGTGTATCAAAAGAGGAAAAAATACAGAGACGCCACCAACACAATAAATAATTTCCTGCAGCAAGCGCCGGGAGCATAACTTTGTGCCACTCATGATGGTTGCCTCAAGCTTGCTCTTGTCAAGACTATCAAGTACAGATGACACATTGAACAAAGTTCTGTTGTTACTAGCCTGGAAGAAGGAAAGGGCAAGTTATTTAATTCTCTGGTTCCAGCAATTGGTCAAAAAATAAAGCATAATGCTTAGAGGCCAATTCAAACCTGTGCATTCAAGCCAAAAATCATCTTTGATGAAATACCATCCCTTGCATCCAGAATTCCCTTGTACAGTGAGTCATTATTCATAAGCAAGTTTTGATCACCAAGGAAGGAGTACATGTAACTTGGTCCTAGATTGTATATGCCTCTTATTTGTTCAGAGGAGAGAGCATCGGAAAACGCATAAACTGGGCCCATTTGACCAGTAAAGGCAAAAGTGCCCTCAAAACCAAGAGAAGTAGGTTCTTCACCAATGGGAATCAACTCTGTGCCAAGACTGCAGCGAGTCATTACTTCATTGACTTTTGCATACCTGAAAGCAGAAAACAGTGGCATAGAACATCTTAATTAATATACTGGAAACCAAAAAGGCAGACCAAAACCCTTAATCCCTTAACCATATATGAGTTCACAAGATACCCAACAGCAATCTTTTGCGATTAGTGCATGTTACATGTCAGTATTATCTTCGAACGCTTCAGCAAATTGGCACTAATACTATTCTCCCTTTACAAAGATACCCAGTGATTAGAACCATGGTCAAAAAAACACTATTAGAAGATTATATCAACTGGAAATTTCAAACAAGTGAACAAGAAAATATTGAAGACTATTTGAAATCGTTAGATATGAGTATTGAAATAGAACAGGCTCAAAAATTCAAATGGTGTACGGAAGAAATGAAGAACCACTCACCTGCACTTCTCGGTTGATACTAGATCACCATCTACATAGCATCTCAGCTGGCTTCCTCCAGAGAAAGCTCTCCCTATTGTATGAGTAACAGAAAGGAATTTCCATTGCTTTGTTGCGAGGCTTACAGGCAACAAAACACACTGATGCTTTTGACTGACAGACTGCATAGGGTAGGGTGTTCAAATTTGACATTACTACCAAAATCGAACTTCTGTTATCTGATAATTGAAATCAAGTAGTAAACCCATGCCATGTAGATATAGATGTGTAACTATGAGAAAAAATAATAGAGTTCTTATCGGGAAAAATTGCTGGATTTTTTAAACCATCTTGGTAATGGTTACTAAACAACTGGAAATAATCAATAGACAGCAAAGCACCTAAGACCTAACAGTACGGGCTAAAAGAAACATGGATCATAATCATACTTATGTTAGGAATGGATTAATCTCAGGTGGAACCAGCATTACATGACAAAAGATTATTCAGTCAAATGAAAGACAATTCTCCTTTTTCTAACAAAATGAAGACATTTCTTCAAATGTTTGTAAAACCAAACGAGGATTTTCATGAAATGGTAAGTCAGTCACAATGTTGAATTTCACGAAATTATGTCACCAACTTGGCCATTCAATAACTAACTTCACAAATTAATCTGGTCTTATTAAGTCGTTCCCCAATTTTACTGGCCAAAGAAATTATTTGGTTAGAATATAATGTAGTTAATGGAAAAGAAATACGAGCATAGTTCAACAAATGTTCTCCAAAAAATGAAGGCAGCAACCACCATTACCTCATAGATTAGAGTATCTTTCCCAAGCATAGCTAAACATCCTTTTCCATTTTCTGTGAAAAAGGAAAAAAGGCCCATCATGCCATTCTCAGGGAAATTTTCCACTCTTAACCAACAGCAAAAAGATAAACCTTTATTGTAAGGCCATTGAACAGGTGATTTTATTTCAATACCCTGTTGAGGGGAAGATAGCAGGATAAAAATTAGTCACCACATAAATATTACATGAACCAAAATAAAAAATAAGATAACTGTCCAGCAGGTTTAATTAAGAAAATAAACTTTTTTCAAAAAATAAACTTGTATATCACAATGGGAAAGATGCCACAGAAACTTAAAATGAGAACTGATCATTTAGAAGGTTGTCAAGAAACAGAGTACGGAAAAAGATTACAACACTGAAAAATGAAAATAACTCACAGAATCATGACCGCTAAACTCAAAGAAAGCTTCAGGTCCCTTTTCCTTGAGCATATGACTAAGACTTGTCAAAAGCAATGAACTATGTTTCTGCTTGACACTAATCTTCTCACCACGCAGGAGAGCAAACATTTTCCGGATATCTTTACCGGAAATACTGTATCCACCAATAATCTGAATTAACTCAGCAATTTTGATAACGGTGTCATCCCTTTCCTCTACTGAAAACCAATCAAGAAGAAAACTAAGCAATCCTGCTTTGAAACAATAAGTTCTATTTGTAATGGATCCCTTGAGCAATTGTTGTAAGACCACAAGTCCATAATGCTGAAGCGAAGTGCTGCTCTGCCAATCGGAAATCACCAAAGTTACATCAAATATATAAATGCAAAACGCATGTGTGCATGTGTGTGTTAGAGAGAAAGAGAACGAGAACGAGAAAGAGAGAGAGATGCAAACCTTTTGTAAAAAATTTACAAATAGTATAATTACATCTTCATTCTGAGGGGCGAAAAGAGAGGAAAATATCAGTTTGCAGAATCAAGTAATGATGCAGGTAACTGAGTGAAGCAATTGAGTACGAGAATGCCATTGCTTCAAAGATCATGAAGATTGCTTACCTTTATTGTTGTTTTTTCATTTATCTCAAATGTCCCATCGACAAGCATGCCAAGTAGAGCATCCAAGAGCTTCCGACTCGGTAGCCATTTACAGAAGTCCAATAGCAAGCTTTGCAGTGTTTGGTAACCCGCACCAACCAGCATTCTAAAAGCAGCCTGGATAAGATAAACCAGGATTTCTTAAAAGCACATCAAATAAAGAAGTTGCATGAACCAGAGTAACTGCACTAGTTGCCAGAAATACAGGTTGCCATCCAGAAATGACCAAAAACTGGCATTGGCCCCAATATAGTTTATATGACACATGTGTGAAGTGAACTATAGCAAAATGCTTTATTACCTTGGATTCATCATTTTCAGCAAGTAATACGGTCAGTGTCTGAAGGACATTAAGGACCAATTGCTCCCCGACTGCTTCATCAAAAGTTCCATTCAACAAAGAGACTATATGCAGGAAGCACTCCCCATTGCGAAACAGATTTTGGTAATACTAGCAAAAGATATCAGTGATTCATCAGGCATGGTGTTGTACTAATGATGAGAAGAAACAACCTGTGATAATATTGAATTACTGTCCCCATCTTAAAAACGTACCGCACGATCTATCATAATGATCTCTCTCATGTTAACTAATAGATCAATTGACAACTCTGCAAAGTCCTTTTCTTTTTCTTTTGCACGAGTGAAGGTCTCTAAATATTTGGAGCATAGTTGCATCTTTGCTGCATGATCTTGTGCTGATGATGGAGGCAACTGATTTAAGAAAGAACAGGGGAGAGAGAATTAATTCTAACAGTAATATCAAGAGCAACAGAAAGGAGAGAAAGATAGTGAACATGATTATACCCTATATAAGGCAAGAACTTGCTCCAGTACATGTTTCCGGAGGTTTTCTTCTTGGAATAAATCAAATAGGCACCCAATACAATTGGCATTATGTAAAACTAGAGTCCTTCCAAGGTCAGATATTGTGACATATGTCTTGAAAAGGTTGAAAGCTAATTCCACGCATGTAAGAGTGTTCTTAATTCTCTCATCCAAAGAAGTCATCTGAACATTTTTTGATTGAGAATCATTTCCACTCAAGTCATCTCTAGGATGGGACAGCTTCCTTAGTTCTTGTGCTTGAAGGCATGCAACCTTCAGGACTCTGGTAAGCACGTCCAATGACTTAAAAGAAGCTAGAGTTTGTTCAGTGGCGAGTTGTAGGATAACATGAAAGCTCTTAAGAATAGTACCAACCAATCCAGGACCATAAGTGCAATGTTCAAGTGCATTTAACAATGCTGAGCATTCTGGCTACAAACAAAACAAAACTATTTTAAAGAGAAGAATGCAAAACAAAATGTCAGTACTAAAAGTATGTAAAAGGAGCAACTTCTTATGTAAGGAAGGAGAAATTTTGGATACCAGGTTATTTGTGTTTTCATTAAGTGTTGCAGCAAACTCCAAGAAGGAAATAGCTTCTGATTGAAGGATGTTGACATCGGCTCCACTACGTTTGGAACCAGTTGATTCGGTAGCATCAATGAAATGGTCACTTCGTGTCTCACCAACAATCTGATGAATGTACTCCACAGATGACCCAAAGTAGAAAAATTTCTCTGAGAATATCAGATCCCACAAACCCTCCTCTCGAAAAGATTTGAGTAGAACTGGTGCTGAAATGAGAACCTTCTTAAATGTGCAGAGCATGTAATGCTGTAGGGTATTTGCTAAAATCCTGAGGTATTAGTGAACACACAAAAAGTAACTCATCAGCAAAAGAAATATAGAAAAAAAAACAATGCTGTTAAAAAAGTAGAAAATTAGACATTTAATCACTTGAAAAACCATAGAAAACATGATACCTCCATACAGACAAAGCTAGAGCCCAAGAAAAAAAATTATAGCCAGAACAATATACAATTTGGAAAAGGGAATAGATAGCAGATACAACGAGACTAACAGCACTTCGGAAAATTACTCATATGTTGGAAAGTGTCTACCAGAAATCCAGAATATTGGAATTTTCATTGGTTAAATTTGGTAGAATTAACTACGCATCAGATTTTTTTAATCAAAATCTTAGCTTGGAAAATATCTTATATGAAGCCAACACACCATCTTCGTAGATTGGAAATATTGAGAGCAAAGCACCATAACTAATCTAGTCAACAAAACACACACAACCAATGGAGAATAGGAACTTACCTTATATGCTTAGGCAGTTCGGTTTCACTAGCACAAGCTTTGATGCATGGGAAAACTGTCGAAAGAATCTTGATGATCCACCTAGCACATTGCTCCCAGTACGCCAATGAGATCGATAGGGAAATTTGGGTAACAACATTTGCACCAGGACAGTAGCTGGTCTCATTAGGAGGAAGGAGAAAAGAGCAAAGTGCCATGCTTAACTTTACAGCATACTCTGTCCATTCAGTCGTATCAAGAATATCAACAGGACTTGGGAAAGATTCTAATGTAGGTGAAGTTCCGGTGCTATTGTTATCAAGTTTCCAGTTGGACACTTCAGGATCAGGAAACTTCTGCTGATGAAACTCCTGAAGCATAAATGCAGGCCAACAGATGCTGTTCGCAAATTTATGTATCCGTCCATTTTCACATAAGAATTGCAAATTGTTGACATTACCGAAACTGAATGAACAGTCAAGGATCCAAGAGAGACAGTAAACATTATATGGCATCTAAGTTCAAAGAGAAAACTAAATTCTGACCAAGTGGTGAGCAATGACATCACAGGTAAAGTTAGCACTGTCAGTCTATGCCCATGATCTAATTGGAGCTATTCTATTAAATAAAAGGTCAGCATATCAGTATGCATGTGTCTATCATTGTTCCGAAAAGGCAAAATCTAGAAAATATAACAAAGTATTATAACAGAATGCACTAATTTGTCTACCCAAAAAATGATGCAACAGGATACACCGCCTCCCTCAGAATTTCCAAAGATAGTATCTGGAGCTGCAGAATGCCACTCCTGCAAAAGCATGTGATGTTTGATCACAAGAACAAAATAGAACGGCAAACACACAAACAAGATCAGATAAATGTAGCTTGCTATCTCTGGCAGTTTGTTGTTACAGTATGTCGTCAATTTATAATGGCAACACTGCTCCTATTCAACACTTGATATCAGGTAGCTAACAAGACATTACCATTACTATGAAGTTCTCCTTTAAGTCAAAAGGGAAATAGTGAGAGGTTGCTCTTACATGGCAGTACTATGACAAGTTGGCAACACTAGCTGTTGTAAACCAATCATACTAATTAATCTTGATGCTCGACAGAACAACTGAAAAGAATGGAAATGAACAGAATGGCCGCAGAACCAGAACAATGATATGGCACTGAACAAAGGGACAAAACTAAATCACCCTATAAAGGGGAATTTCCTCCCTAGATTTGAGGAATTATCGTAGACTCATAGTCCAAAAAAGGTGATCTATTTTGTTTTGTTCCTTGTTATTAATCATAATTGTTGCTCCTCTTTTTCCAACTTTGGGACCTCTTGTGGCAAAGGTCTGGTTTTGCCACTGTTGAAAAAGTGAAACACTTACCTTTCATCACTGGGGACAAAAGAATGCTTTGAGATTGAAAATTTGCTTGATGGTAATCCCAGGCCATCTAATAGAACCTCCAGTCCTCCGATGCTTCTGAAATGATTCTGTGCACGAGTATTTTCAGATATTGTTGATCTCAGAGCGTACAAAGTTATAAAGTGAAGTGACAAGTCAGTCCACTGCTCTTTCAAGTTCAGTCTTCGAATGACCCTCAAGAGTTCTGCAAAGAACAATTTCAGATGCTAAATCATGGGCTAATTAATATGATATCAGAGGCTTCTGAGGAGTTCACCAACAATGCTTTCCTGGATGCACTACCAGCTGATGCGTATGGAACAACTATGCTTCCTAGGTATGGAATAACCATTCTACACACACTGTTTTACACTTTACTACAACTTTAAAAATCTATTTGCTATAACCTTTACTCATCTAGATTGATGGTAATTTGTTTCTCTACAAGCTGCTCAGTTCTTTCTACAGTTCTACCAAAACAAATCTTAATTGCATCACAAAAGTCTACAGCCTATTATTGGGCCTTTTGGTCACAAGTTATATTGAGAGTGCCCCCATTTTAGTTTCAGAGTAGAACCTACATGTCATCTCATCTTTGCTATGATAATCCATGCAATATGTTTCTGGAAAGTAGAAACCATGCAATGCACTTCAAACTCCCAGCAAACTCTTCTGAGTAAACTGAACTTATGGATACAAGAGTTACTCAACAACCTAGTTTGCATTACAGACTAAGATTACCTGTCCCAAGCAAGTAACAAAGCAAAATTGTGGACGATATAATCAAATGTATACAAACATTGAAAAGCCAACTTTACCTACTAACCAATTGACACCACCAGCTTCCATAACTGAAACAATGGCCTTTTGCTGCCAATTTCTATCAGAAACAATTATTTTTGTAGTATTCGGAGTAACTGTGGCCAAGTAATTGTTTGATGGGGTATGCTCAGTGGTATTGACGACCCGCGAAATCCTTGATACAGCTGGCTCCAAATCCATGAAGTTTGAAATTATTGTAACAATGTATACAAGAATCTTTTGCATCGTCCTCGTATTTTCTACAGTTTTAGTTGACAGTTGTTCATCTGCTGCGAGCAAACTAGTCAAGGTCTTGAGCTTTACAACAGCGGCTGAATATACAAGAAAAAAGGTCAGTTAGGATAAGATTCACTGCAGAAGTAATATATCACAGCTATCATAATCCATGCTACAGCTAGGAAATTCGTAAAATAGAAAAAGGAACAAGGAATCAAAATGAATCTAGAATGGTCAATACCAAAAAAGAAAGAATCTACCTTTCAAAGAGCAGTAACCTTCTGCACACCTCCATAATAACTAAAAACTCTACAGTTATGTACTGAGCGAGTAACAATGGTGAAGCACTCCAAAACAGTCAATACTTCAGTGCTTAATCCCAGGTCTGTCGATTGCTCTGAAAGGTTAGCAGAGGATTCTGGATAGCTGCTGCCTACTAATGAGAAAAACAAGTAAGATCTCGATTATCACTGACTCACTGCAGTTGTCAAACCTAATAAACCACTGAAAAATCAACAATTGGCATATGGCACCAACTGTTCATTGTTAATCTGGTATGTCAAATGTAAGTTTTTTTTAGTATAACACCGTATCAGTAAAATGCACTTCCACAACAAAAGAAGCCTGAAAATGTTCAAGAGATAGTTCAAGGGACTAAATAGCTAACTCAAGCTGCCTAGCCCCAGATAGCATTTTAGTGTACTTAAACTAAACCTTGCAACTTCTACCAGCTTGAAAGCATCTAGCAAACATTAACAAAATGGTACTATCTTATTCCGAGCACCAATTTTAGACTGTACAAATTTAAAACTGTCTTTAACATTGATGTGATTAGTGGCACAGCTGCTTCCTAACTCATATATATCCCAAGCCTGGTAATTGTTATGCTCCTTTTTTAGCACTGCCGCAGTCTTAGATCGTTCAGTCACAAAGACATGCAAGGATGTTCTTACAGATATATGAATGGCATCTTGAAGAAGTACAGAATTAATGATGAGTACAAACCTAAAAAAATCGTATACTATAATATAAGAAAGGTAAAGTGAAGGGACCAGGGAATACATAGTCAAGAAAGATACAATTTGTTCAGTGGATCCACTTACTCTCAGTGACAAATGAAGTTATTTGAGAAATCTCCTGAACAAGAATAAGGATGACCTCAGAAGGATGCCCACTAGAGCAACCTAAAACTGTATCATCCGATAGTGATTCTCGGTCAAGTGAATGCTCAATATGGTGTGGCTCCCAGTCTTTAAATGCTTGTATGAAATGCAGGACAAATATTTGCAGGGCTTTCTTCTTTTCAGCCTATGAAATTGTTGACAAGAGAAATGAGGAAACATGATCAAAAATTATGAAATGAAAATAGAGCTCATGCCATAACAAGATTGTAGAATTTAAATACTGTCATAAGTACCTCTGCTATGTTATTGTCTTATTGAAAGAAACACAATGGCTTGCAGTTCCATTCTTAAACTAAGTTACATGGTCTAAGAAGACAAATATGTTAATTTGTTCATGAATTTGGACATCGCCTGTCCTTATACATGTTATGTGCAACAAGGGGCAGTAGTCAGTGGATAAGTGTTATGCATTATTAGTTTAAAAGGGGTTATGTTTGTTCGGATATAAGATAAATTAGGAAGATGGACATAAGGTATCCTAATTAGCTAGATGAGTATCTTTATATCAGGATAGTTCTTACCTTTAGTAGCTTGGTTACATTAGATATCTTTATTAGGTCACCGGCTATATAAACACAGCACTGTCATCTATGTTCCAATAGGCAAAGAATAATCAAGTTCTCTAGTCTCTCCATATCTTCTTCTCTGAGTTTAGAGCCTCTCTATACACAACAGGGAAGAGCCTTGCCGGCGGCAATATGAGGCCACGTGCCCTACCCTCTGTCCTCGGATCCTTACCCAACCAAGGTCCTCAATAATACAGGATTCTCAGTGAGGAAATTAGTCAAATTACTCACTCAGTAAAGCCATCTCATGGACAAGAGCCAACAAGACAGAATCAAGTATTAGAAAATATCTATTGACTTATCATGTTGCACCAGAATCAAGAGATGTCTGCTGAAAGTTTCACATTTTGCCATGCTAATTAAAGGACTCTGTGACACTATCTTACATAGTCTAATCAAAAGAATGTACAAGGCAAACCAGCATGCTCAGATGAGTACCTTGTCGATGGCATTCTCGTACTTCTGCCAAAGCGCGTTTAAGACTCCTTCCTCACCACTGTCACTGGAACCATATGACACAGGATTAGGATAAGATAAAATAGCCATATCAGATCATGACCTAACAATACTATGGCAACTGCTGGTATATTGCATAATGTGACCGTTGTAACCTTAGCAATGATGGCGAATAAAAAAATCAAGGGAATTTAGTCATTTGTCTACATTGTAAATCTCAGCACATTATGAGCTCATAAATTCACAATTGGTGTATATACGTGTACCAAACCAGATTACCAGAGTAATCCACTCAACTACCTAATTGCCACCGATTTAGTGCGTCTATAGTAAAATGCTACACAGCCCAAAGGAACGGAAGAGGATGAGGAAATTGATCAACATACCAACACCATACTGTTATCGTTCTACTATGAGTTAACGCGTGTAGTTACTTCCACATAGCTATGCCGTTACCCCATCAGGAACAGTTGATACGATACCTCGACGCTCCATCCAGAGGTAAGTTCGGAAAAAATTAACACGCTGAAGCAAACTAGAAAATCAAACAACCATCCTTCACAAAACCCCAACACCAGCTCGAGTTCACTAGCGCGCGCGCACCAACACATTCAGCAAAAGCAACTTATGCAGCCACCCACATAGTTCACACACGCACGCAAGCAAGTCGCATTTCCCACGGCAACCGAGCCACTCGCGGCTCTCGCGCGTTAGGGGTAGCTAGGGGTCGCGTGCGTACCTGAAGCGGACCCTGGGGGACGGCGCGGTGGCGAGCTTGTCGGCGGAGGGGGACCCTCCTCCCGCGCCGTCCCCGCCCCTGCCGCCACCACCTGCGCCGCCGCCGCCGGCCGGCGAGTTGGGCGCCGACTTGCGGAGGAGATCGGCGACGCCCTTCACGATGTTCATCGCCCCCGATCCGGTCCGGCTAGCAGCAGAAGCGCATCACCGCCGCGCGCGCTGGCGAGGAAGGCGACGAGGGATTCGAATCGAACCCGATCCGCGGGCAGTGACAGAAGTGGAGAGGGGGAGAGATCGCGTGAGGGGAATCGGAATTGGGAAACGTGTTGGTTTCTAGCGTGCGTGCGCGTAGCCTTTTTGGTTAGTCGGATCGAGGAGGAGTGCGAGGGATCTCTGGATTGTTTCCGGAAGAAGCAACGGGGGAGTCGTGATTTGCGAAGGTAGGAGAAGCTCAGGGGGCAGTTGGGTAAGATGCAACTAGTTACAGGCCTTTTGTGCAAAAGAGGAGTGGTGGGCCGCTGGGTCTTTTGCCCTTCTGCGCTTTTTTGCACAGGTGACCCTGTAGATTTTTGGATTCACTTTGTGCAAAAGGTTTTGTAGAGTTGACCTTACTTCGCTGACGTCGAAATCGAAGACCTGAGCGTGGAGTGACGAGGTAAAGCGTGTAATTTGTCCATGGCCTAATGTCTAAGGATCTCGAAATTTTCTTCCTTTTTTTTCATTTTTGCGAACAAAGGATGTGGAAGATTAAAAAGCATTTTCCTTGGTTTAGATATAGTTGTGGCGAAGACAATTGGCATCGTAACCAATTTTGCCTGATGAACTCTTTCCTCGACTTATACGTGCTTTTTTTTTGTTGCGGGCAGAGAGATTAGTATTGATCAAATAATAGGGGTTACAGTCCTCCTGGGCAAAGATTGCCACGGTCGGTGGACAGGAGCCCAACCAGCAGGCTGTCCGTCCGTGCCTCAGTTCGAGCAAAATTTGCAAAGTTATGGCTAAGCCTATCTTCATCGCAGTGGATTTTGCATATGTGGATTTCTCTCTCTCTCCTGACATCAAACATTGGATGTCGTCAAACCTGACTCGAGTACCGGGATCTGTTTTTTGCCCTTCTCTCTACACATCGACACAGTTTCAGTGCAGTTTGTCTCCAGCATGACTGGCAGATGAGTCCACTGCAAAGCCAGGTTAAGCCCTTTCTAACAGGCTGCTAATTCCGATTCCAAGGCATCATGGCAGGGCCGAAGCATACGCACAGCCGTGAAGATAATCGTGCCTTGATGGTCACGCAGTGCCATTCCAATTCGAGCTTCTCCGTTGGCCGCGAAGGACCCGTCCACGTTCAATTTTGCCCATCCCACATCCGCAAAGTAGGATCACTAGTATGTTCACTTAACGGGGAAGCACGCTTTTAACTTACCACCTGTTTACCTTTGGGTAGATCGGCTTCACGATTTTGCTTAATAAGGAGCAGGGCATCAAGATAGCTGGACAAGAAGCATCGCGATGCTTCAATGGGTGCCGCCGGCTTCTCGTGAGTGAGCTCATCGTGGATCATAGAAGTGAGGGTCGCGGGTACACGCGGTGTCCCTTGACCAGGATGATCGACCTCAATCCAGGGTCGGGATCGAGCTAGGGTTGACCTGAGTCGATGGTCGGAACGCGACCCCAGATCATGCGTGCCAACCCTGAATCAAAAAAAGCAAGTTCATGGAGTTACCAAACTGTCGGGCAAAGCAAGTTCATAGGCGTGCACAGGCACGGCAACTCGCTCTTGGGAAAGGTAGCCGGCATCCCCGCAGCACCGCGCACGAGTACATCACCGGGAACTCGGGATGATGCCCACTCCAACGTTCCATGATCCGTAGTATCGTACCGGGGTCATCGACCCAAAGTTGTTTGGTTCGCAACCCACGTCCCGAATTAGCGCCCCGAAGAGGTATACCCTTTGTTGCACCTCGTCCCGGAGAGGTGGCGTCCTGTGACCCATGACCCCGTTCCTTGACCCGAAAGATCCGGATTCCTGGCAACTATGTTATGGATATGCCAGATTCTCCAAAGCAACATGAGGGCTTGCATCCTTTGAATTTCTAGAATACAGGAAAGCAGCAACAGCAGCCACTTCGAAGCTCCCAGCACGAACGCATGGCATTCGAGAGGTTGTGGGCATGAGGGCATCGACAGAGTGCATGAAAAGGTATCTTCATCTTCAACGCCACAAGTGGGTGGGTCCCCAGAACTTCCATGTGTCGCCTCTATTTACTTTGTTGTGTGATCTATTTACTCTGTTGTGTGGGCAGTCCCTCGCTCATGGCTCGTCAACCAATTTTTTTGACTTTCTATGAGATCTTAGCATTCCAGACTCACTTCTAGACTAGATGTCGCCCGTCTAAACATGTACTCGTCGCTCCTACGCTCTACACACCCAACTCTTCCATGATAGATAACTTGTAAGCAATGCAAATAGTAAAGTTACTTGATTTTTTCGGTTGCCATGCCAGAAAATCTTCCTCATGCCATCTCGAAGGTCTGATCTGTGTGATGGCCGCAACATCTACCGATAGAAAATATTGCTGCAATAGATCCAACCTCCACACACCATTGTGATCCAGGAGGTTGTCTACCCATTTTAAATGGCATTTCTCGTGCCTGCCAATAGGTTTGAAGGTAGAATCATACGAAATACAATGGTCACGCCATACATGCACTAGTGATCCATTACCAATACGCCTCTTAAGTCCCTTTCCGAGAAGCTCTAATCCGCATTCGATAGTATGCCATGATGATTATCCATGTCCGATGAAGACAATATTAGAGGGATTACCATTTGGTTAGTACCAAGCTTTGAGCACACAAGAACATAAACTATCTGGGTGTTGTAGGAGGCACCAAGCTTGGCGGGCCAAGAGGGCATGATTAAAATGTTGCACACCTCAGAAGCCTATACCACCATGATTCTTTAGACGAATCAATCAGTCGCATTCTAGCCAGTGAGTTTTCTGCTTCCCGTTAGTCACTCCTCACCAGTAGTTTCGATCAACTTGGTTAAATCATCACACAGTCCTGCCTGCAATTTGGAAACCCCAATCACATAGGTAGGGATGGCCTGCACTACAACTTTGATCATCACCTCCTTTCTACCAATCCATGGCTAACTCTTCCCCTATTGAATAAGTTGCTTGCCGAGTTTGGCCTGGAGGTTTTGAAAATTTCCTTTGTTCATACGACCTTTAGGCGTTGGGAGCCCAAGGTACTTTGATTCAAATTCCACCTGTTCCACTTTCAAATTGTTTGCACCTCCTCCTGTGTGGGCACGCTTCACCAAAGAAGATGGAACACTTCGCCGGATTAATGAGTTGTCCCATACCACTTGCATACATGTCCAAGATGTGTTGAACCCTAATTAGTTGACCACCATTAGCCTCAAAGAATAATAGGCTATCATCTGCGAGATGCCTAGCACTCGCTGACACACTTTTAGTGGCACAATCTGATTGTCTGCAATTTTCTTATAATAGTGAATAAAGACTGCCAGCCACAAACACAAAAAGAAATAGGGAAAGCTAGTCACCTTGGCACAATCCACGATTTGGGAAGAAAGAATCCAAGAGGGTTTCATTGAATTTTACGGAGTACCTCACCATGGTAACACATGGTATGATCCAGTTTATCCATTGGTGAGAGAGGCCCAACTTTTGCACCACACACGCTAAGAAGTTCCAATCAACCCTATCATAGGCCTTAGATAAGTCTAACTTATAAGCACATAAATTAGTATTCAGATTAGTCCTTTGTTCAATATAATGGAGGCACTCAAAAGCTAACAGAGTATTGTCAGTTACCATTCTCATTGGAACAAAGACACTTTGATTAGAGGAAATAAGCTCATCCAAGATCGGTCGCAGTTGGTTGACTAGGCACTTAGAAACTATATTGTAGAGGATAGTGCAAAGGCTTATGAGCTGAAAATCAAACCCTAACCCCACACTGTGGCAGTATGGTTCACCTCGGCCATCATCTTGTCTGTAGCAAAGAATAATTTGACCGCCTTGATTACCTCTTCGAGTGTTACCTAGTTACACTGGTAAAAACGTGCCGAGAAGCCATCTGGCCCGGAGCCTTTAGAGGTCCAATATGAAAGAGAGCCGTAGAAATATCATCCTCTGTGAATTCTTTGCAAAGATCTGCATTCATATCCTCCGTAACCTGTGAATCAAAGAGCTGCATGGTCTCTTGGCAGTTAATATTAGGGTTACGAGTAAATAAATTTTAAAGTACGACATGGCTATACGCTCCATCTCAATAGGCACAGTTTGCCACGTACCATCCTTCTTGAGTTTTCTGATTTTATTTTTCCGGACACGCCACACTGCACGACTATGGAAGAATTTTGTATCTCGGTCACCTTCATTGAGCCAAGTTATACACGCCCATTGCAACAAGAGTGTTTCTTCACGGTACAAGGGTCCATTCAGCTTATTTGATTCTCGACGATATCCTGTTGATCTGCATTCATCATCATGAGCTCCTCTAGACGACTCTGGGATTTATCAATTTCACATACCACGTTCCCACACTTCCACTTACCCCATTCCTATAGTTAGGCATGACACGGCGAAGCGCCATGCTAATTGCTTCAAGGTCATCCTTTGGGCCAGCAACCTTCCATGCATCATTGATTTCGTACTGGGCACATCTTGGCAGGCTACTTAGCCTCTTGTCTCCTATGCCAAGTAAATTAAAAGGGGAAAATGGTCGGAACAAGCAGAAATTAAATGAGTAACCGATGCTATACTGAAGATATTCCTCTATTCACCATCCGCCACAACTCGGTCCAGCCTGACTTTCACATTGCTACTACCACCACCTTTATTATCGTTAATGTAAGGTAGGCCACTAAAGCCGAGATCTTTAAGCTCCCACAAAGACAATGCTTCCCTAAAAGCTGCCAATTGATTTTTAGCACGAGGGGTTAAAGAAAAAGACTCAAATTGCCAAAGGGCCTCACTAAAATCCCCCCATAACCATCCAGTGCAAAATAGACTCTAATTTAAGGTTTTGAAGTGTAGACCACATACGATGAGCGATTTTAGTTTTAGTTTCTCCATATACACAAATTAAACGTCACAAAGGCTCATCCAGAAACACATGCACACACACATCAATATATCTTACACACATAAATTGGATAGAGAAGTACATATGATCATCCCAAAAGAGGGCTAGTCCTCCACTCGGAACCCTCATTGCTAACACAAACAAAACCATTTAAACCTAAATAACGCTTAAGGTGACACACTTTTTCAATTTTCTGCCTAGTTTCACGTAAAAAGATAACTAGGTTTTTTCCTTGCACTAGGGAAAGAAGGTCACAAACTTTTCGAGGGTTCCCAATCTCTCGGTGGTGTCAACTAAGCAATATATTACTCCTGACGGAGCACCCTATTCAGCCTTGACAGTTTACCAGCAGCAACAAAGCTGGTCGCTTCCTTTTCTGCCAAACGCGCCCTCACCTCCTTCCTCATCACTTGATACACCGGTGCCCTGCCCTTCCTCCTAGACTCTGCCTTTTCTTAAGTATGCCACCATGTACCGTGTCCTGATGAAGCACTACAGCCATACTATTAGGTTCTGCTCAACCGAGCGTTTACCCAAAACAGATGTATCCACAGACGACATCGAAATCTCATGATCCTCAATAGCTGAACTTAATCCTCTCGATGCATCGATCATATCAGAACTGTGGAGGTCCCTTGCATTCTTATCCTTAGGCTGGGGAGATACATCCTCACGTGCTGCATGCATGGCGGTCACCAGTCCCATGCATCCCTGCGCCTGATGTCTCCCATACCTGTGCTAGAGCTTTGACATCGCTAACACTCCCCACGGCAGTGTATTCGTGCCAATGGTCTTGAGGTAGTGCTGCTGATCACCCGGTACCACTTGTGCTTCCCTCGGCTGTTGGCTAGCGGCCTCCATATCTCCCATCCTCGGCTTCCTGTTCATGTGTAGTTATTTCAGCTGTTCAGAGAGTTCCTTGTTTGTCACTGGATCACCCAGCCTTTCCAAAAGTTCTTCATCATTGTTTCCATGCGTCGCTGCCGAAACCGGCGTAGAACGTCGCTGAACCTCCTTACTGCGGCTGTTTGGTACTGGACTCTACCGAGCCGAACTGGAGCCGTCCGATCTCCATCTTAGGGTCTATATTGTGTGCCGTGTTTTTTACCGTGTTTTCTGAGGGTTTCACCGAGCTAGGCTTTTTTGTCGGCCACCATTTGCGTCGGACGAACTGGGTTTTGATCGGGCCTTCTTATGTCCAACTAAATGGGCTTCTTCTACAGCCTTATTTGACAGCTATAGAATATATAGCCCAAATCGAATTTTACAAAATGTACATGTGTAGGTATCATGGATTTGTATGGATCTTTTCCTACTCGCAAATACACAGGTAATAGGAAAAAAAGGAATCCTGGCCAAGCAATGCAAAATTGGTTGCGTTTGATACGGATTTAACTATTGTATTCAACTGTGTACCAAAAAATTGAAGATACATAAGCTTGCGGTGTCTAGATGCAACACTGATGCGGTGAGATCAAATCAACATGCAATGCAAGAATCCAACACCAGAAACAAAATCAAAAACGACATCCTTTGATACTTTAAAAAATTCAATAAAATATTAATTTTAAAATTAAGAAACACTATAACATGGGACATATCTGAAGATTTTTTTCATAAATAATGTAATGAAATATTTATAATCCAGCAATAAAAATAGAGAGTGCAACACTGTTGGGGGAGTCCGGCCACGTCGTCCCGGGCGAGGTACCCCCTGTTTTATCTTTCGATCTTTACACTTGTTAATCATCTCGTACTCTTTGTAGATCCTCAGGAACATTCAGCGAGGTGCCCTGGTGAGGCCAGGACACGTCGCCCTCTTCTGGCGAGGTGACTGGGCGAGGACGGGGCACGTCATCTGCCCCAAGCACGGTCGAGGTCAACTCCCCTTCAAGACGAGGTCGGGGTAGTCCGCGCCCGGTCCGAGGTAGGAGACAACGTCTCGCCTGGGTGCCGGAACTCGAAGAAATCCGCCCTCAGCCAAGCTCAACGAAAAATAGGCGAGCACGGTGGCGATCCGTATCGGCGAGGCGCATCAAGGATATGCGGGCACATATAGTAGGTAGTGGTGAGGAGGAGAATACTGTTTGGTCCGATGTACGGTGCTATAGTCTAGGGTAAAACCGTAATCTGCATAAGGACAGCGATGTATATTCACTTGTAAGCCAGCTTTGCCTATATAAGGGCGAGGCGGCACCCCATATCAATCCAAGTTCTCTTCACCGAGTCCCAGTTCTATTTTTCATTACAATTTTCGTATTAATCTTCGGTGGTAATTCGAAGTAGCTCGAGTGGTCGCCAGGCGTCGTTCCCAAAGTCGTCCTCTTAGCACCTCGGTCCTTCGACCCGGGGTGCCCAAATTTACTATCCGAGGGTTACTTCATCCACAAACACTTATATTTGCACGGTAATTTTGTTGTGCAACTTTTATCTATGCGAATGTGCAAGTTGCACATTTCCAGCACATATATCCGCACGGTAATTTTTTTGCAACTCTAATATATGGGAATGCGCAACCAATCTAGCTGCACATTTTTAACACCGATATTTGCACAGTAATTTTTATGTGCAACTCTAATACATGGAAGTGTGCAACTAGCTCCAGTTGTACATTACTAATATCTGTAGTTATACAAAAAAAATTGTACAACTTTAAGTTTTGAGAATCTGTAACTAACTTCAGTTGCACATTAGTAACATATGTAGTTGCACGCATACATTATTTGCGCAAACTTTGAGCTATCTGATTTTCAGGTAACCTAAATAGCATCACAGTGCCATCAGAACAAAAGATGGGCCTCGCTCCGTTCTCCAAAAGGAGGCCTGTGCCCACAAAAAGAAGAATAAGGATACAAAAAGGCCCACAATAAACACAATTTCACCGAGCTGTCACCACCTTCAACCTTTAACCCCAATCCGTGCGTCGACGTGAATCATATAGCATAGCAAACAACGCGCGAATCTCGACGCTACATCCAACGGCCCTCCTTGGAAACTGAGAAATACTTATTTCTCAATTGCCCGAGAAATTTCTGTTACTGTTTCCTGTAGCACACGTGGTTGAAAAGTATTGGACGTCGAAGTGTCGGAGACTGGAAAAAACAAGAGACAACCCACGCTTATGGAATACAAAAACATAATCCATCTCTCATTGCACAAAGATAAAAAATTTCCTAGGCCAATATATCCTTAATTAATTTCTTAGTACCACTACTAATTCCCTGTTCTTTCTTGAGCTGTTCCAGTTCCATTCGAGAGGCGGCGTTGGGTCGTCTTGGGTTAATTCCAGCCATGCTCCTCGGACGAGAGCGGCACGGGGGACACGAGGTGCTGCATCTGGAGGTTGAAGTCGTCGTTCGTGGCTGCCGACGTCTTCCCCGGCCACGCCACCGACTCGTCGACGCCGTCGCCGCCGAGCCATTCTCTCGGGAAGGCGCCGAACAGGTCGGAGATCTTCTCCTCCTCCGCCGAGCTCGCCGCCCTTCTCTTCGCAGGCATCGCATCGTCTGCTTCTTATGTCGTGTGATCGTAAAATCGCGAGAAGAAGAGGAAATGACGTGAGATAGAGAGAGGAGAGAGAGACAGAGAGAGAGAGAGAGAGTATTTGGATTCAGACACTGAGAAAAGGATGCGAGGTAAGAACTCACCGAAGAAGCAGTCGCGTTTCCCGCCATAATGCGAGGTGAGGTCGCCTTCGGATCGGCTGCCGCTGCCGCCGCTTAAGCCAGACGGCCACGCCGAGTAGTTGCTGTCGTGGCACACCAGCTCCGGCATGGGCGCGACCCGGAGGAGGGCAGCACCGGCCAGCTGCTGCTCCTGCTCGAGGACGAACATCTCGAGCAGCCTACCGGCGGCGACCGTCGCGTCCGCGGCCGATTGGTTCGAAGGGAGCTCCTGCGCCGCGGGGGGGAACGGTGGCAGCCCCATCGCGCCGGCGTAGTGCTTGCTGCCGTGGTCGAGGCCGGCGGCAGCTTCGTGGTGGTGGTGGTACGGCGGTTGCGCCGCGACGTCGGCCGTCGTCTGAGGGTTGTTGTTGTTGCCGGCGGTGTAGTGGAACGGCTGCGGCTCCTGCGCCGCGACATTGTTGAAGACGTGGAGCGGAGCCGCCGCGGGCCAGGCGAACGGGTCGGCTGCGTCGATGAGGAGCGGCGCTTGGACGAGGCTGGCGTTGCCGTCGGCGTCGACGATGGGGCCGAGCTTGCCGGCGCGGATGAGGGCGATCTCGCACTCCACCTCCGGCGGGTACAGCGCGAGGCCGGCGCGCTTCCGCCGCTTCAGCCGTGTGTTCCAGTAGTTCTTGATGTCGTTGTCCGTCCTCCCCGGCAGCTGCATGCGCAGATCACACGCCAAAGATCACGTTTTGCACGAAACGATCGAGAGAAGCTAGACATTGATTCATGGCGGCACTTACGTGTGCGGAGATGCGAGCCCACTTGTTGCCGATGAGGGCGTGGAGGCGGAGGATGAGGCGCTCCTCGTCCGGCGAGAAGGGGCCACGCTTGACGTTGGGGCGGAGGTGGTTGGCCCACCGGAGCCGGCAGCTCTTGCCGCAGCGCCGCAGCCCCGTCTCCCGCCGCACCGTGTTCCAGCTCCCTTCCCCGTGCCGCCGCACATGCCCGACCAGCAGCTCGTCCTCCGCCGGCGTCCACGGCCCCTTCTTCAACCCGCCACCCTGATCGCCGGCGCCCGATCCTCCGCCGCTCGCCACGTATCCGCTCCCCTGAACCTCCATGACTAACAAACGTACTTACGTACGTACGCAAGCGCGCGCGTCACGCCGATCGATCACCTGAGCGAGCTTCCTCCGTGACGTGACGGCGACGAGCTCTCTGGTGGTGAGACCGACCTCGCTTCTTCTTCCTCCCTCCTCCTCCTCTTCTCAGGCGACGGCCGGGAGAGAGAAGAAGAGATGGGAGAGAGGCAGATGATCTCGTCGGCTACCTCCTGCGCATTGCCCGATGCACAAGAAGGCTAGCAACCAACGGAAGAGTCAAGAACTATCGGAAACAAAAAAAATTGGCTCGATCGATCGATTAATACGTTTTTAATTCTGCTCCTGCGCTAAGAAAATTGGAACCTAGCAGCTAGCTCATATCCCCGATAAACATCTGGAGGAAAAATGATAACTGCTAGAGAAAATAAAAATCTAAGAACAAAGGGAATGGTTTTGGCCTCTTGATCTGCAGAGATGGGCAAAAGAAGGGGAAATACGAGGAGAAGGGTGTGCAAATAATGGTGCCATGAGAGGTCGGATCTCGGATGTGAGGTGAGTGAGGCGGTGGTGCGCCTGCTGAATCGCTCCACCATTTGCTCATCACCATGCGTATATGACATGACGCAGCCAAGCCATGCATGCATACAAGGATCTTGGTCATAGCTTCGCTGAATTTAGGCATCTTGGATTATCTGTGTTTGTTCTGCAAGTGGAAGTGAGGTCGAGAGGAAATGTAGACCGGAGAATCCTAGTTTTCGGGATCTGGTGAGTTTTAGTTTTGGGCTGAAAAGCATTGGGGATCATTGTTTCTGGGCTCAGTTTTTGGCGGGAGGGCAAGTCTTACCAATTCTGGGCCACCACACCTGAATCATTCTGGGCCGAACACATCGCTTAGCGGCAATTCCTTCGCTTTTCCATCATCAGTTGACTTCGTTAGTCATTACCCGACTTTTGTCCCTTGTTTTCTTCTTCGCTTCCGCCGCCTCCTCTCGGCCCGCCATCACCTCACCCGACGATGCTAAATCATGCTCGTCGGTGCTAAACTCATTCACATCTTTAAAAATCTGTCCACAGGCATTTAACGTGGTTGCCGACGGATCGGAGAGGCTCTGTCGGTATCAATGTCCACCAGCGACTACTTGTCGCAATCAGGCGTTGCAGCATACTTTACCAAGTTACGTCTTCTACCGAGGTCCCTAGCTAGCCTCCCCATGGGGAGGCCCAATTACTAGATCCGAGCTCTACAGGTGCATGGTGGTCTTGCCACAGAAACTTGCAACACCCTCTTTCTTCTCGCCGGCGGACGAGGGCCTCCCAGATGTTTAGCTCGGTGAACTGTTCATCTCGTTCCTGCTTGGAGGTGTGCATTTTAGGAGACAATCAGGCGCCACCGACCTTCGTCAACATGCTGGGTGGCAGGTACATCTCCGAGGCGGCAGAGCTGCTTACCGCCGCCGCTTCCTTCCATGCGGTCCTTTAGGCCCTGTTTATTTGGGCTGCGGCTTATTGAGAAGCAGCTGGAGCTGGTGAGATCTGAGAAGCAGCTGGAGCTGGTCAGCTGGTGAGAAGTAGCTGAGCTGTTTGTTTGGGCTGCTTCTGGACGGCTGGTGAACCTTTGGCTGGTGTTAAATGATCGAAATACCCTTGTCTCCTGCTGATTTTGTTTAATTGCTGATTGTGTTGATTTAAGTGCAAATAACATGTTTAAGAGTTGATTTAAGCGCAATTGATATGATTAAGAGCTGATTTAGCATGAATTACCTGTTTTTGATGGGATTTAACTGAAATTGCATTAATGTTCATTTCACAAGTAATTTAGAAGCATTTTGCATGCGAAATTAAAATCTCAGTATACATTTCATAGAAAAATTCTCAGTTTACACACTGTGGTTCATAAATCTCATCTCTTGATTCCTCCATTCTTGAACAGCTTGAGCAACAGATAGTTGGAAAATGAAATATCATCCATTCATCATTAGCAACCGAGATAACTCACTGTAATTTTGAAATATTAAGAAGTCCATTATATATTCAATACATTTAGATAATTCAAAATAAAAAAAATAAGTGGGGTGGCAGCGGCAAACCCTAGCCGCCACCACCCCTGCCTCTAGCGCCGGTCAGCGAGGGGATCTGGCGGCGCTCTGGTCGGCGGGCCGGGATCTGCTCAGGAGGCGCTCGGGGTGAGGCGGCCGCGGACGTGGGCGGCGGCGGCGAGATCCGGGCGAGAGGAGGACGGGAGGCGGCGGCGGAGGACGGAGATCCGGGCGACGAGAGTCGGCGGTTGGAGAGGGAGGCCGGCGGCCGCTCGGGGGCTTGGGGTAGACGGAGGGGCGGCCGCTCGGGGGCTTGGGGCAGACGAAGGGGCGGCTTGGTGCTCGCGGCGAGGGAGGCCGACGGCAGAGAACCAGGGGCGGAGGGGGGGGGGTAGCGGACAACGGCCACGGGAGGAGGACCGGGGAGGGAGGGCCGGGGGAGGTGGACGGCGGCTCGTGGGGTCGGTAGCCGGCGGCGGTGGCGGAGCGGAGGCCGGCCAGATCTCGGGGGCAAGGGAGGCGGCTCGTGGAGAGGCAAGGGGAAAGGGAGGGTGGGGGAGAGAGGAACAGGAGGAGAAAGGATCTGTGGAGGGGGCAAAAAATTGAGAGGTTTTCAGATTATATACACGGTGGAATTTTCCGTAAATAGTTCAAAACTTTTGAAGGCAGCATGGTAATTAAGGCTGCGGGAAGTCGTTTTTAGTTGCGGGAATGATTTTGCTTTATAGTGTAATTTTAAGAAGTGCTTCTTATAAACACCTCTAAAATTTTTGTTGAACTCATGAACATACATGGCCCCTAGGTGGATCTTGTGACACTTGTCCTTAAGGGTATAGGCTTCGTAACTTCTTATCTCGTTTTGCACATCTGTATTGCGGTGGTTTGTACCAAGAATCTGGACCCTTTTCTCCGAGAAATAGTACTATGCAATACATGGTACTATTTCACCTAACACAATTCGTTCGCAGCGTCTCTCATCGAAATAAAACACATGTGAGGCTGCAATTCTGCAAGCACGCAGATATAATTAGACCACAGGAAACACGATTTGACCACGGCGTGCCACTGCCCAGGGCCACCGCGTCGCACCTACCCACGCAGGGCACGGGCAGCCAGGCACCAAAAGCGACGGCACACCGGCACAACGCATAGCGGTTGGGCCTTCACCTTCACTTCACCTCACCTCACTCCACCCCCACCACCTCCTCCTCCCCCCTCTGCAGCAGCAAGTGGAGCTCAGCTCAGCTCAGCTCGGCTCAGCTGCGCGTGGCAGCTAACGCATGTGAAAAGCGTCGTGGAAAGCACATCTATCCATCTGTACTGCACTGCACCGCATCGCACTGGGAAAAAGGACGAACCGAGCAATTAAACACGTCGCAGTACACCTCAAGGATCTGGGATTCTGAGCCATCTCTGAACTCCCTGATCCGGTAGCAAGTAGTTTGGTTTGGTTTTGATGGCGCCGATGCGACTGTTTGTTTTACCCGCCTCTTCTTGTTGCCGCCGACCGACCGTCCGTCCGCTTGGCAGTTAGTTTTAACTGCCCCCGGTTGCGTTGCGTTTAGTTTAATCAATGGGGGCGGGGCGAATGGCGTGTGGTGTGGCAGTGCACTGACCGTGCGTTGCTGCCTCCACACCCACATGGGCCGTCGTGGGGGGAAGGTGAGGTGAGTTGCGGCAGAGCTCAACTGCGTGCGAGGCCTCCAAGGACAAGAAGCCAAGAACTCCTCCTTCCTCCTCCATGGACTCTGGGAGGAGGTGAGAGACACGAGAGGAGGAGGAGGAGGAGGAGGAGGAGGAGGAGGAGGAGGAGAAGGTGGTGCCGGTGACTGGGGTAGCGGCGCCGGGGCCATGAGCTGGAAGAGAGGGGGAGTGGGAGGAGGGGATGGAGGGGTGTCGAGGAGGTGGGCCGTGCTGCTCTGCCTCGGGAGCTTCTGCCTCGGATTGCTCTTCACCAACAGGTAATCCAGCTGCTGAAATTCTTGCTCTCTCTCTGTGTCTTCTGGTCCTTCGATTCCAGAATTGCAGCTCGGTATGCGGACCTCAGCTCAGCTGCTCCGAGGATGCTAGCTTACGCTCAGCTGGGCCTAGCGCAAGATCTGTGGCGTCTCGCGAGCCTCTGCATCTGTGTTGGGGTGGCACATTAAGGGGGCTGGATTGCTCTGCCTCTCTGGATTCGTGTTCTAGCTTTGGGGATTCCTTGCTTCACGTGTGTTTTTCTACCAATTCGGCTATGGTGACAGTTAGATGCTGTCGAGTTGGGGTGCCAAGGCGCCATGAATTTTATAATTTAGTGGATTGCTGCCACGCTGGGCCATTTTTCTGTACCAATTGGGGCTGAGTGCGAATAATCCTGCGCGGAATCTAGATGCATTTGTAGAGACGAGTTATTATTGCTAGTGCTAGGTGAATGTATCCTCATCCGACATGCCTTGAATATCTGTACTCTCTAGTCTAGTGGCCTCCTATTACAGCAGTATAACCACATCTTGTGGACGTCTAGTTTCGTTCTCGCAAATTCGGCTAGCCTTTCTAATGATAATGTTTAGAGTAATGCTGTAAGTTTATCAAATGATTCTTATGTTATCCTGGTTGTTTGTTCCAGAATGTGGACACTGCCTGAGGCAAGTGAGATTACTCGACCAAATCGAAACGAAGAGGAAAGCAACGTGCTTGTTGCTGGAGACTGTGGTTCTAAAAAGGTAGTGTATTTATCCCGCGTTGATTTCTCCAAGTATTCCAGAGTTGCATGTTAGTAGTCTAATTCTTGTGCGGCAGTTGCAACGAGTCAGTGTTATAAAAGTCAACCATCTCTGTGTATTATAAATTTATGATGCCATGTGCAGTCATCGTTGATACCTTGATTATCATGTGTTTCTAGGTTCAAGAACAACGAAATTACAAAGACGTGTTACCAGATCAAGATGCTCATCATGATGTTCAGTACGTACCGACATCGTCTTTCTTGAGCACAACATTTGTTCCTTCATCGAAAGTATCATTTTTACATATAGAAGTAGTTCTGATTCGCATTTTAAAATGTTTTTGATGCAGGACACTAGATAAGACAATAGCAAGCTTAGAGACAGAACTCTCAGCTGCAAGAACTCTGCAAGAATCCTTGCTCAACGGTTCCCCTGTTGCAGAAGAGTTCAAAGTTTCTGAGTCGATTGGGAGGAGAAAGTACCGTATGGTGATTGGCATCAATACCGCCTTTAGCAGTCGCAAGAGAAGAGACTCCATACGTTACACCTGGATGCCTCGAGGTTGCTGACATTAAACTTTATAATCTAACTTGCTTTAGAATATTCCTTATACTGCGCGCTTTGAGTAACTAATAACGAAATAATGAAAAATAGGTGAGAAAAGGAAACAACTTGAAGAAGAGAAGGGGATCATTGTTCGGTTTGTCATTGGTCACAGGTACGATGTGGATAGATTTTTATGTGCATCTATCTATCTATGATATGATGTTTGAATATTAAGAAGCTCTGAATTTATTTATTTCTTCAATCATGATTCATGAAAAAACCTATCATAATTTTTTTGTACATAGTTCCTATCTTTTGTCACAATTTTTTTTCCAATTGCAATTTTATGATTCAATAGTTGTTTCATTCAACTTTACTCTCGAAAAACAAATATTATATACAACCTCAGATTCTAATACAACCGAATAATGCTTCCGAAGGTAATTTCTGTCCACTACAGATACATGACTTGCCGAGTTAGTGAGTACAGTCGAGGATCTTTGGAAAAAATAACCTGAAAGGTTGACTAAAATCACAAAAGTTGAGGAAAAGTTAGTTCATGAATATCAGCCACACTGATTTTGAAGGAAGGATCATTTATTTATTTTCCTCTTCTGCAAGACAAGGCTGTGCAATAGTTGGTTGTGAAGTAATGTAGCCTCAATTTTCCCCTTCTAACAATTGCTTTAGACAAGATATTTGTTGAAAGATGATACTGTTAAAATGATGTTTACTCTCAGATAAATTGGACAGCAGCGAGATACTATAAAAGTTAGTCTTTTCTGGCAATCAATGTTAAAGCTAAAATGTCTTCTTAGTCATGACTCCTGTTCTTCGTTTTGTTATCTGTTTATGACAAGACAGGCATAACCTCATTCTCCACATGTTGTGCAGTGCTATATCAGGCGGAATTATTGATAGAGCAATTGAAGCAGAGGACAAAAAACATGGGGATTTCATGAAGATAGTAAGTTGTTTGTTGCTTAAATGCCTATTAATTTCACGTGGGAGTGACTGTGTGATTGATGCTCTCAGTTTTACTGGGAATGCTGTTTTGCCTCCCTATTTACTGTTGTTACAACTTTATGCAGGATCATGTCGAAGGATACCTTGCGCTATCTGGCAAAACCAAGACATACTTTGCTACAGCTGTTTCATTATGGGATGCAGATTTTTATGTGAAAGTTGATGATGACGTGCATGTAAACATAGGTAAATCTCTATGTTCTTTATGCCCTTTACTGCTCTGAAGTTAGGAGCAAATTGATCATTTGTGCCCGCAGCTGTCATATCTGTATTCAAAGCTCCTCATCGATTCCTTGATGATTATCAACTGTGTATCCTTTGTATGTGTAGAAGCATTAGCCAAGGTGTCAAATACTCGAATACTTCATGGGATAACATGTGGCGATTTATCAGATTTTGGCAAAACATCTTTGCATGGTTGCATGCGAAAAAGGCTTTGCTTTAGACAATGAACTCTTTGTAACATCAATTTCTTGGATTTGCAGCAACGCTTGGACAGATTTTATCTAAACATGCATGGAAGCCCAGAGTATATATCGGGTGCATGAAATCTGGACCTGTCCTATCTGAGAAGTAAGTACATCGTATGGATCTCTCTTTCTCTTGCCTATCAAAGTTGTTAAGATCTGTAAGTGCTTTTCTCCAGGGGTGTTAGATACTATGAGCCTGAGCATTGGAAATTCGGTGAGCCAGGGAATAAGTATTTTCGACATGCTACTGGTCAATTATATGCTATTTCAAAAGATCTAGCAACCTACATATCTGTAAACAAGTGAGATAGCATCTGTCTTCATGTAATCGTGCACTTTGATCTTTTATGGTTCTGGTGAAAGCTAACTCTGTTGTTGCTAATCCACTTTATGCTAGGCATGTCCTGCACAAGTATATAAACGAGGATGTTTCATTAGGATCTTGGTTCCTTGGGTTAGATGTCGAGCACATTGATGACCGGAGACTTTGTTGTGGTACTCCACCTGGTGAGCTTCCATTACTTCATGTCTTGTCACTCCAGCTTACTCGGTGACCTAGCACATAGACATAGAGTCACATCTTTTTTCCTGACTTCGATTCACAGATTGCGAATGGAAAGCTCAGGCTGGGAACACCTGCGCCGCCTCCTTTGACTGGAAGTGCAGCGGCATATGCAACTCAGAGGGGAGGATCTGGGAGGTGCACAATAAGTGCGCCGAAGGCGACAAGGCGCTTTGGAACACCACTTTCTAGCACAGACGAAACACCAGCAGAAGCCGAAGCCGAAGCTGAATCTTTCCCGATGTTAGCTGTATACTAGATCTCTCACTGTGTGCGATGTACATTGCCCACGGTCTGTATTGTATGTAATTCATTTGTAGGTAGCAAACACCGACGAAGCGGACCACAATTTTACGTAGCGTCTGTGTGCCGGTGGCGGTGAAGGTGAAGAAGGGTATAAATACGAGCTGTTGTTGCATTCTTTCGTGGATAAAATGTTTCAGGTGGCCATTTTGTATCGATCTCCTGTACTGTATGGCTGCCGAGATGTAAGACACCAGAATAAAACTTCCTGAATCCTGATGCTTCATTTCAGTAATCTTTACCATTGTCTCGAGAGTAACAGTTCAGGGCCATTCTAAACGAATGGGAACTTCATATTTGCCAATCCAAAGATTGTAAGTCCGTAACTGTATGATTTGCCACTTTTTGGGATGCAATTCACGATTTTTTCTATTGAAATCGCATCCTAGTTTCCCAAAATTTCCCAGTGATGAATAACAATGGCAGATCAAACCGTCCATGAACTAGCTTATGGCAAAGATCATGCATGCCACGTAACACCCACGCAATACCAGATCAACTCATCTCTTTGTTGGAAGCGTCCTCCAGGTTGCAGTACTAGAGCTTTTGGTGAGAGAATCAATGAGCATCCCGACCGCCTTACCTAAAAGCACCGCCACAATCGCGCGGCCGCCGTTCTTTCCCCATCCACCGCAGTTCATTATCTTCTCCCTTAGCCATCACTGTACCCATCCCCTACACCTTTACTCTGCTCTGACGCAAGGATTTTTTGATGAGGAGCTCTAACGGAACTTGACGCTTGCAAGCTCGATCCTCTTGTAGAGTGCTAGACACAATGTCGAGAGCCACCATGCTTGTGAGGCCATCAGGCTGCATGCGGCCGCGCGAGACAAGGGTTATACTGGTCGACGACGCGGGCGGCGACTGGGATACCGCACGAGGACGAGAGCAGTAGGATTGCGCAGACGCATCGTTATTGCAAACGGCCGGCGGGGCGCTGCTTGGTATAGCGCAAGTCGAGGCTGCAAGGAAGGAACTTCGCCGAACGGCACGACAGACGCAGCCCCTTCGATTCGAATTTCCGATCGATCAATCAATCAATCAATCAATCACAGTGCGTCGGTATCCCTCCTTCCTGATAAAAATCATTCCTTTCCTTAACCACACCCTCCTACATCCTCTATATATTATGCCGTTGCATCGCATTGCCGTTGCTCGATCATTCCGTGCGAAAAATGACGAAGGCGGCGGGGAGTGCCGGCGTTGGGGAGGCCAGGGGGAGGAGGAAGCTGACGCAGGGCCGGAAGAAGATCCCGATGGAGCGCATCGAGAACGCGAACGCGCTGCAGGTGTGCTTCTCCAAGCGCCGGAAGGGCCTCGTGAAGAAGGCCTTCGAGCTCTCCGTGCTCTGCGGCGCGCAGGTCGCGCTCGTCGTCTTCTCCCCTGCCGGGAAGCCCTACACCTTCGGCCACTCCTCCGTGCACGCCGTCGTCGACCGCTTCCTCGACCCCTCGTCCTACGACGCTGAGGCGGCAGCGGCGGCGGCGGCGACGCGCCTGATGGAGCTGCGCGGGCTCCTGCGCCAGGTGGACCGCCTAGAGGAGGTCCTCGAGGCGACGGCGCGCAGGGGGAGGGAGCTCGACGAGGAGGTGCGGGCGGCCGGCGTCTGGATCGACGGCGACGTGCGGGGTTGGGAGCTGCCGGACCTCGAGGCCGCGCTGGCCGCGTTGGAGAGGGTCCAGGCGGAGGCAGCGGAGCGCGCGCACGAGATCTTCGCCGAGGAGGCAATGGTGCAGTGCGCGGGCGGTGGCGCGGGCGGCCACGTTGGCTACCTCGGCTCCGGCTCGTTCGCGACTGACGACGGCACCGGCAGCCATGAGGTGGCCATCGACGCGACGATGAAGCTGATGGGCGGTGGCGGCCTCTTCGGCTCGTTCACGGCTGACGGCACCGGCAGCCATGAGGTCGCCATAGACACCACGATGGAGTTAATGAGCGGCGGCGGCGGCCTCTTCCACTACCTCGACTCGGGCTCGTTCACGGCTGACGGCACCGGCAGCCATGAGGTGGCCATCGACGCGACGATGAAGCTGATGGGCGGTGGCGGCCTCTTCGGCTCGTTCACGGCTGACGGCACCGGCAGCCATGAGGTCGCCATAGACACCACGATGGAGTTAATGAGCGGCGGCGGCGGCCTCTTCCACTACCTCGACTCGGGCTCGTTCACGGCTGACGGCACCGGCAGCCATGAGGTGGCCATAGACACCAAAATGAATTTGATGGGCGGCAACGTCAGCCATGCGCTTGCACCGATGATGCCACCGGCGCCTCTTCCTCTACCTTTCAGCCATGGCTTGGGCTACAGCAACCTTAGCGCGGGCTATGGCTACAACCATGGCGACGGCGACGACCATAGCCATGGCCATGGCGCTTTTTATGAAATGGAAGGGGTTCATAGGACAACATGCAACTTCTTTGGGTAGGATTGATGGATTGGTTAAATTTTCTTCTATGATTTTGATCAAGTTATATCGATTGTTTAATTAAGTTATGGACTTAATGATTGAATAATTGTATTGCGCCTTAGGTCTAGCATGAATAAAGCGGGGTGCAATTTATGTGTATATCATAATAATGGATCATATCGATATGCTAGTGAGCAGATCGGAGATTACAACGTTGCTCACTTAGCCGAGGAATGGCATTTCTCAAACTTACAATATCAGACTTGTACCGGCAATTAATGGTCTACGTATTATTAGGATCTTTCTTTTTGATTCTTTTTAAGGACACGTCTACGTGTTTGGAACGCGCAGTACACATTCCCGTTTGGAATGCGTAACTGAAGAATACGCTTTCGCGACTCCAGCCACTACTCCACGTAGACCATGCGATTGCCGTTTGCATGGCGCCGCCTTCCCCTCCCCTTCCGGCGTGGGCGGCGGCAAACGCCCTCTTCCGACGCCATCGCCGCCTCCTCCCACTCCTCCTCCCTCCCGCCTCCCTCCGCGCTCTCCTCCCCGTCCTCTCCCACTGCCTCGTCTCCGGCCTCTCTGGCAACCCCTTCGTCGCCTCCCGCCTCCTCCTCGCCTCCTCGCGCCTCTCCCTCCCATTCTCCCTCCTCCTCCTCTCCCATCTCCCCGCCTCCTCCCTCTCGCCCTTCTCCTTCAACTCCCTCATCCGCGCGTCGCCTGCCCGGCTCGCCCTCCGCCTGTTCGACCAAATGCGCGACCGAGGCGTTCCCGCGGACACCTACACCCTCCCCTTCTTGATCCACTCCTGTTCCGGCAGTGACCCTCCGCTGACCCAGTCCCTGCACGGGCAAAGCATCCGCCTCGGTTACAGTTCCCACCTCTTTACGCAGACGTCGCTGATGAACGCGTACTTCGCGTGCGGGTCGGCCGTTCCCGCTCGCAGGGTGTTTGATGAAATGCAGGCGAGGGATGTGGTTGCGTGGACCGGCATGGTGTCGGGTTACGTGAACTCTGGGATGCACCTCGAAGCTGTCGAGGTCTTTCAGGAGATGAGAGGTGGTGAGGAGGTCGCAAGGCCTAATGTGGCAACTGTGGCGTCGGTTGCTTCTGCTTGTGCTGGATTAGGCTCCCTGGAGTATGCAGAGGGGCTCCATGGGTTTGTGGAGAAGGTGGGGTTAGAATGCGAGTTGATTGTGACGAATGCGCTGATGGATATGTACGGAAAGTGTGGTGGCATAGAGTCAGCTCGTGCTTTGTTTAATTCGATGCAGGAGAAGGACCTGCATTCATGGACAACGATGATTTCAGGTTTGGCTTCTCATGGCCATGGCAAAGAAGCGGTTGCTTTGTTTCTGAGCATGCGGGAGGTGGGAGTACTACCAGATTCGACTACCTTCATTGTGGTTCTGTCTGCTTGTAGCCATGCTGGCTTCGTAGATGAGGGGATATGTATCTTCAATTCCATGGAGAGTGAGTACAAGGTCACCCCAGATATCAAGCACTACGGTTGCATGGTGGACCTTTTCAGCAGGGCCGGGCTTCTTTCACGTGCTTATGAGTTCATTGACAGCATGCCTGTTGAGCCAAACTTGGCAACTCTCGGGGCATTGCTGAGTGCATGCAGTGTCAACAATGAATTGGAGATTGGGGAACTAGTGCTCAAGAAAATTGAGTCTGTTTGCTCCTATAAAGGAGGCGCCGGTGTGCTTCTGTCCAACATCTATGCTAACCAGAACCTGTGGCATGAAGTTGATTCAATTAGAAGGAAGATAAGACATAAAACCATTGCCAGAAAGCCACCTGGTCAGAGTTTGATCACAGCAGAAGTTGCTTTCAAGAGTTTATGATAAGGAATTGAGCACATCCACCCTCAATGGAATTATCTTGTTGTTTGGCAGGTTAGGAAAACCTGGAAAATAGATCTAACATGAGTAATGCATATTTTTTTCAATCATCCTTTACTTATTTCAAGATGTTAAGAGTCTCATGGCTGAACTTTTAGAAAATTGGATGCGAAGTTGCACAATAGATGTCACTACTCTTGTACAAGCTAGATTTTGAGCATTTTGATTGCTTGATACAGATCAAGATCCATATAAGGCATAGTTGGGTTGATAAGAAAAACAATATGAAATTTTGACAGAATAGGTTTGGCTGAGACATTTATCTGGACTTCTGTAGAGGTAGCAAGAAAGACATCACTGTGCTAGCGACTCAGAGAGTAGCTCCAAAGCTTGGGGTGTAAGCGTGTGGTCCTTCATTGATCAGCATGAATTAGTTAGGGCTAGTTGATCCTGGTGAACAGTAAGATCCACTAAATATTGTATCTTAATGTGTGGTACTGTGGTTTGATTTTCTTTTGTTTTCATCTTGTATTTCATTTGATCTGCTAGTATAATTAAGCCTCTCAAGAAGTTTAGATTCCTGGTTTGATTTGGATGAGAATTTTTTAGTTATTGTGTCCAATCACTAATGAGTAATGGCTTCTCTAAGCTTCTCTATATAGATCTAATCTATTTTATTTCTTTTCAAATGCAGCTCTGGAAAAAAATCCACTTCACGATCTTCAGATGTAGCACTGGAAGATTAACCCCCTTCCCTGGTCGTGATTCAGATTTCAGAGTTACCAAAATCATGCCCTCATCCAGGCATATTAATGGGCAAAATGACGGATCTCGGAGAGATAAAAAAATCTCAGCACTTGCTTTTATTACAAGGTAACATTATCTCTGCGTTGATTATGAAGTAGATACCACCTTATCACCCATTTTTTGACATTGTGTTAACATATGCGTACATGGAATATCATAAGAATATTGATTAAACTTCTATTTACTTTATCAGGCAGGAGATGAGGTATTTCCACAACAGCTTTTCCAGAGTAGCTTTCCTTAGCGTTGCATGAACTATGACACGCACATCTTCCCTGCCGATGAAGCAGCACAGTAAGCACACCAACTTCACTTTCTCGTTTAGGAAAAAGGAAATATATCATGATATTCACAATTTACGTATGAACAAAATGCAGATTATACCACTGCTATACCTGTGTTAATGCTTTCTTGCAGCATTTTCACCGACAAAACTCGGGCTCAAATTGGTCATTTTTTTAATTCTGTATGCAAACTCCTGATAAATTGTGAGTTTGGTGGTTATCTATTCAGCAAAATGTGCAGCCGGATGAGGCCAGAGTGTCCTGCCGGTTCTGTAACTTTGAGCTCCTTCCGTCCTGGTACAAATTCGCAGAGAGCTCCCTTGGGTTCCGAAAAAAAAAGATCATGTGTGAACTGGAGAAATATGCCATCTAACAATCTGAGCATGTTAGTATTATATGTAAATTCTGCCACTCCAATGCTACTGCTGCATGCCGGTGGCAATTTGCCGGAATCTAACTTGGATGTCGTAATGTTTGAAAGTGACGGATGCTGATTTATTTCTCTCTCTTCTATTATGCTGTTCTGTATCCATTTCCATCTCTTGTCATGTTATTACCATATGCTTGCAAGGGCAGCTGGGGTAGGGACAAGGAAGGGGCGAACAACCGGGGCAAGTAGCCAACTAGCTCTGGTGGAGGACACAGGCAATGTGACTACCCTTTGGGTCCTCTCCTGCGTAACATGGCTCTTCGGCTGACGGAGAGGCCTGTTCCTTTTCGCTTAGCCTTAGTGTCCGAATATATCCACTTATCCAGATTCAGTACTTTCCAGAAAAACAAATCCAGCTTTTGTGAAACACAAGCTTCCTAAGGTATAGGATACAACAACAACAACAACAAAAATAACAAAACATTTTATCCCAAACAAGTTAGATATGTTAGAGATGAACCTAATCGAAACTGCATGAGCCAAAAGATAAAGAAAAAAAATGCTTAAAAAATATATTATGATTCGGGCACGTGAATTGTTAATTTCCACACTGTCCTATTCAGAGCTAAATTCTTAGATACATTACAATCCACGTGCCTGGTGAGTTGAATTCCTGTTTAGTTGAAAGCTTATAGAGTAGATTTCAAGGAATCACAACTTTTACAGTTCGTTTGTGTAACATATAATCACAACTTTTTTTTTCTTTCAAAAAACCACCACTTTGGGGGCAGCTTCTCTCAGCAAACTCAAAATGTTCTGTTTGCGTCTGATAACAATGAAACTGTTGGGGCCACGCAAGCCGTTTTGATGTAGCTTGCACACCTCCAAGCCTTGTTCGGTTGAGCCATGACTCACTCGTGCCCCTTCCTGAATAGAGAACCAACAATGGCCGCGGCGAGAGCTTGAGCTCATCGGTGAAGGATCGTGGGCACGGCGCTAGCAATGGGCAAGATAGAATGAGTGCCTTGCGGTTGGTCTCTTCGAGGTGCGGCACGGGGCTGATTTGGCTCCGTGGGTGAGGACGGGCGGATCAGTGTTAGCGCTCCGTGGAGATGACACAAATGTCATGGGATCATAGAATTGAGGGGAAACAACATGCATGTGTCAGAGAGCATTTATGCGGAATGAATTGGGTCCGAATGCACCGAGTTAGGAGATTGGACACAGGGATGAGTGGCTGTAGTCTGGAGAGACAACCATGATTTCGGTGATGCGATGCTTGTGGATCCGAATTGGCCTAGGGTTCCATGTTCTTCACATCGTGGTGGTGTGCAATACCCATGGTGCATATGCATGCATGTATGAGTCCAATTAGTTTTCTTCAATTAAGCTAGCTAACCTAGTGTGCTTGTTACGGATTACAGATACAATTTTCTCTCTCCAAATTTCTTGGTAAAGAATTTCGTAATTCAGGCTAGGATCGGCTCCGCCGTCGCCTCCACGTTGCCGTGGTGTTCATCTTGCGGGAGAGAGAGAGAGGCGTTGCGGGGGGCAAGGTGAGGACTGAGCGCAGGCTTGGAGGTGCACGAGCCATGTCAGATCTGTTTGTGTGGCTGAAGGGAGTCACATTGGGGCAGATAGGTGAGCCCAATAATCACATTATTGTTATCAACCTCAAACCGAGTGTTCTGGGTTTGTTGTAATAACCTGCCATTAGAATGGTGGTTTTTTCGAAGAGAAAATAAAAATTATAGTTATATGTTATAAGAACCACAAAAGTCGTGGTTCCTTCAAATTTACTCAAGCTTGATTTCACTGCAAAGTTGTAGTTTTGGATGTCGAAACCTTGATGAACATGCTTTTGAAGCTACATTGTTTTTAGTAGAAAGCTGATTTCAATCAACTGAAAGTTAGATTATTGGAACAAAATGTTGTTGAATGTATGATTGAGAGTTGAATTCTTTTCATTTTTTGGGTGTTTTTCACCTGCTAGGATAATGATGACATTATTACTTATCGACATAGATCATCGTACTGTCATTAAAGATGGGATAGTAGTTACGGAGAAGAGGGGGTAAGAAAGAAAAATGTGGCATATGCGCATGGCCTCCCAGGAAACGAGGTTAGCTGTGACGGTTGTTCACAAATTAACATCTGCGGAAATAAAAAAATTCCACATGTTTCGCATTCCTGTCGTTTTCGTGCTTCCGTGCTTCGCATTAAGGGTGAAATCGGAGCGGATACGAACGGATAGTGCTCAAACCATATCCTAAACCATATTTTTTTCGGATACGGAGTCGGAGCGGATAGTGTCCGGATACGAATACGGAATCGGAATCTATCGGTCACGAATACGGAGCGAATACACTTCGGTAGCGGATATTCGGTAGCGGATATTTTCTCGGATGTCGCGTCAATAATAGAAATCGTATATAACACACACGTAACATAGACCAACTTACCGCCGACCAACCATGCATCCATGAATTTCATAATTACGCAAAGTCAGAAATAATATGAGATAAGAGAACGCACAACTATGTAGACAGAGTAAACAGACTCATCCACACAGATACAGTAGGTCATAACTCATTACATTGATAATTAAAGTGCATTGATAGTTCACCTAAACATAACAAATTAACATCATTACATAGGTATCTTGGTTTGCTTTGCTAGGTGAAGCCAGCCCGTGATATGTTGGGCTGAAAAATTGAATGACTGAGAGTTATCCAGATACTATCCTGAAACTATCCGAAATACCATCCTGAAACTATCCGAGATACTATCCGAAAATCATCCAAAATACTATCCTGAAACTATCCGAGATACTATCCGGGAACCATCTGAGATACTATCCTGAAACTATCCGAGATACTATCCGGGAACCATCCGAGATACTATCCGATCACATTTCGGATAATTTCGGATACGGACGGATATTATTGAAACCATATCCGTATCCGTATCCGAAAATCACTATCCGAATCCGTATCCGTATCCGAAAATTATCCGAATTTCTATCCGAATACCGTCCGAGACAGTCCGGTCGGTCGGTCGGTCGGGAACTATCCGAACCATTTTCACCCTTACTTCGCATTCTCTACCGTGTCTTTTTCATTCTTCCAAAGAAAAAAAGTTGTATTTTCCAGATTGATGCATCCGACAGCAGTCCAGGCAAACACAGGTAGCCAAGGCAAAGATATCTCGTGTTCAGAGTCGTATCCGATCCGGCCAACTTGCCTCCAGATCAGGTTCCCTCGCCGTCTTCCCCTTCTTTCCCGTTTCGGGCTCGCCGCTTTCATACACGTCTTCCCCTCCCACCTTCCTTCCTCCTCTCGCCCTCTTCTCCCTCTCCCCTCGATCCAGAGCTCGGTCGATTCGGGCGGAGCAGCCGCCTCCTGACCCGGACGGCAGCCGCGGTCTCTCGGCCTCCTCCCTGCGCCTGCCCGCGGTGAATCCCGCGCTCTGCTTCTTGGTACGTGCGATGCGAACATGCTCATCTCTCGCCCTTGTCGTGCCGCGTGAATCTGACGGCCTGCTCGTGGTAGAGTTCTCGTTTGTCCGTAGCTTTGCGAGCGTTCGAATGAACCCCTTGACGCTTTTGCTGTCTGGTGGTACGGGATTGGTTGGAACTGGTCGTTGGCGGCAGTTGGTTAGTGGGTGGATCACCTGATTATGCCGTCTGATTTGCCTGGTTTTAGAGTGAGGTGGAGAGTAGGTGACTCCACGTAGCGCACCCTTTCAACGGGATCCGAATTAGCGCACCATCTGTGTATTTACTGTTTTTTGTCGTGCTACATTTCAATCCGAGCATCTTGTTCCAAATGCAAAATGTTGCTTGGACTCTAGTAGTATTTGCAAATTGCCTTCCTGTCTGAGCGCAAATTTGAATTGCCCTGTACTGTTTCAGACTTTCAGTAACTGGATTATTTTCTAGCCGAGTGGAAATGGACGGTATTGTTGTGAGGAGAGTGATCCCTTCAGACAACAGTTGCCTCTTCAATGCCGTTGGGTAAGATTCTATGCTTTGTCTTAATTAACTGTGCTACTGATGATTTCACGGATGATGTTCGTTGCTGATTATACTTTTTGACACCTCTGTCATGATGCAGGTATGTGATGGAGCATAATAGAAGCAAGGCTCCCGAGCTCAGACAGGTAACCGCTTCGAAGGAACTATTTAGTGAATTTTGGTATCTGCATATTCCTTTCCTCTACTTTTGTTTTCCATGTTTAGGCTTTGATATTGTGAAAAAATGGTAATGCATCGTGGTGTTTTGCAAACTTGGATCGGACGTAGAATTATGCTGATTAGGGAGCTTGTCATTCTAAAATCGATCTATAGTACTTGATAAGCATGCTATGCTCTTCTACCGTGCATTTATACCTGTTGTGGTGTTGATTTTGCACCAAGACGAGATGTACTGTCAATTACGACTGTATTGGCGTTTTGGATGGAAGGGTCATGCTGATTTGACAATGATATTAATTGCAATATCTTATAGACTAGCTACTTGGTATTAATTGAATTCATATAGATAATCTTCTTTGAGGACTTCTTTCATGGCATCTGCTGATTATCTAATGCAATGAGATTCTTTTGGCACCAAGAACATAGCAGTTGGTTGGATGTTATTTCATTATTTTGTCAACTGTAGCAAGTCAATGTTCTAAAAAAATTATGCAGGGTATCTGATGGTTCAGCTGATGTATTACTTACTTCTTTGTCCCTTAATCTAGTAACTAGTGTGTTTTATTCAGTACAATCTATCAGTGGAAAACAAGAACCAACACAGTAGAAGATTAGTTTAGCTAAGCTAGGATAAATTAAGCATTGATTTGTACACCATAATGTTCCTTTTAGCTAGAAACTGTTATGTACATGATGCAGGTCTGTACATATTACCATTTAGTTTACCTTTCTACACCTTGAGCGTTGACTTTGCTACTTTTTATTCTCTTTTTGCTCCAAGGTAATAGCAGCAGCAGTTGCAAGTGACCCTGAAAAGTATAATGAAGCATTTCTTGGAAAACCAAATGAAGTGTATTGTGCTTGGATTTTGGATCCTGAAAAGTGGGGAGGTGAGTTTCAGGGGAAAGAAAAAACATAATGTGATATCTTGTTTTACTACACTTACACCTTATGACATGAAAATTGTCGGGACTCAAGGGCTCAATATTCCTGGTTAAGCATCTCCACCATAAAATTATAAGCATCGAGCAGTAGTCTACTAGTACTTAGTTGCAAATGTTCTGTTATGGATCTTATGGTGCAAAACAACCATTTGCAACATGGTATTAGCACTCCAGTTGATCAATAGAGGTCTTTCTGTTCAACATCTGTTACGGTCATTAACACTAGTTTTGGATCCAGCAGTAGTCTACTAGTACTTAGTTGCAAATGTTCTGTTATGGATCTTATGGTGCAAAACAACCATTTGCAACATGGTATTAGCACGCCAGTTGATCAATAGAGGTCTTTCTGTTCAACATCTGTTACGGTCATTAACACTAGTTTTCATGATATGTTTTTTCCTTCGACAGGCAGTTTTCATGATATGTTAGTTAGCCTGCTGCTTATTTCACTAATTTACTTGTACTTTCATTGGTTGTAAAGGTGCCATAGAACTTTCAATTCTGTCAGAATATTATGGGCGGGAAATTGCTGCATATGACATCCAGACAACCCGCTGTGATCTGTATGGCCAGGTCGGTCATCTTATATGTTTACTTCCGTTGTTTGTCCAGAATCGTTTGCTAGTGCTTAGCTTTGCATCCCTTGATACAGGAGAAGAACTACAGCGAGAGGGCCATGCTCATTTATGATGGGTTGCATTATGATGCTTTAGCTGTAAGTTTTCATGATGGTATTCCGCTAATAATAAAAAGACACCACGCAATATTAATTAATTTTATCTTTTTTTTATCAACAAAAATTCAGATGTCTCCATTTGAAGGAGCGCCAGAAGAATTTGATCAGACCATCTACCTTGTTGACCATAACCGTTCCATTGGTCCAGTAGAAGGCCTTGCTCTTAACTTAGCGAAGGAGGCACATAGGTATTCATCTAGTATTGCTCAGTGTTCCCTTTCACTATTAAGTAACTAGATATTTTGTGGCAATTAATAATACGCAAACATGATGTTATTTTAGCATGTAACCTCATGTTTTGAATGCTTCAGACTATTGGTTGTGGCTACTGGTCACTGATCAGTAATTGAACTGAACATTCTGATGAGCAATGCATTTGGAGGAAGTTTTAAGGCGATGTAAAATATGCAGTCAGAAACAAAAAAAATGCTCGTGACCCATTCTGTAGTTCATGTGGTGCTAAATACCTTTAGTTCCTAGTATTATTTTTTAATCTCTCACCATGATCATGAGTAGTCTTTTTAGCTTACCCCTTTTGCTCTCGAGAATGTCAGAATGCAGCTCCAGGGGCATGCAAATAGTTCCTTTTTTTGCAGTAATCTGACAGCTGACTAGAAACCAAGATAGGATTTAAGTTGAAATGTTACTGAATTTTATTTGGGCATGCAATATGTAGGAAGAGGAGCTACACAGACACTGCAAACTTCACATTGCGCTGCGGCGTGTGCCAAATCGGTGTCATTGGTCAAAAGGTGAATCTCTCGAAGTCTTAAGTACACAACGTTTCTACCAATCTGTGGGAAAGAAAAGCATTGTGCTGAAAGTCGTTTTGTTTATGTGCACAATGCAGGAAGCTGTCGAACATGCGCAAGCCACTGGCCATGTCAATTTCCAAGAATACAAATGACTGTAGAAGATACACTAGTTCTGTTGTTGTACACTCATTGTTGTTGCACTCATTTGTTCCAATTATTTTCTTCGGCTGGACACGGTACATTATATTGCAATACTAATTTGTTACAGAGTAAATTTAATAAGCTCCAGTTTGGATATTGATATTGATATTGACTGTTAATTTAATAATCGACGATCGACTGATTAATGCATCTAATAGCCTGCTTGTCGTGTTCTCATTTCTTCCTTTCTTTATTTTGTTTTGCTTCAAGTGGCTCTATAACCGGTCACTTGAGAAAATTTTCTCTTGGGTATGCATGCGGTGCTCGTGCTTCGCTGTGGTCTCTCTTTGGAAAGGACAAACATATGGATTTTGGAGGATTGAATTCCTTTGGAACAAAGGAATAGCTCATAAGGATTTCTTTGAAATTTCTATAGAATGGCCTAATCTGTAGGGATTTTGGAGGGAAACAAACATGATTCCTTATCTTTTTGTGTCTCCTGTATGATATCCAAATGGAGCTTTTGAAATTTTCACGTGTTTGGATCCAATGGTAGATGGCACCCTAATTCCTGGATATTTTCTGTTTCTGTGTTTTCCTATGTTCACATGGGGTTTAAGAGCTTTTGCTGCGCTGGTTATAGGTTCGGCACCGCCATATGGGCCAAACCCAGATTTGTCCCTCGGGGAAATCTTTTACCTTCTTGTGGCCTCATTTCGAAGCCACTTTGGGAGCCACAATTTTCATATCGATATTTTATTCGAGCTCGTGCACGTGTGCATCGTAGATTCCGTGGAGCACGTACTGTTTAATTCTTCGTGTTTCTTAGATTAAAAGAAAATTCTTCGTGTTTCTTTTTGCTTGTACAAGTTCTACATCTATCAGTAAGCAAGAAATCCACGAGTCAAAGGCAACATGAACATGTGAACTGTAATCATATGTATCATGCATGCTTTTTTTTTATTGATCTGTAGGCAATCAGGATAGATACATGCGTAATGTGGTAACCAGAAACACAGACAAGATATGCATGCTTGACCACCTTGACCATAATCTAGCTAACTAGGAAGCCATAACTTTTGGAAGAAATAGAAAGATAAAAGATATGCAACACCATTGGGTTACATGCACCTTCGAGCCCACACTGATACAGTGATAGGCATGCACCATGCACCAACTAGAGATACACAAGTGGGTCAGCTCATTAGGTCACATCTCTTGGTTAATGACTTATTTCCAATTTGTCTGTAGACATGTCATTGGAATTTTGTCGTAGCGGCGTGCATTCCATGGAATTCGGAGGCTGGGGTTGAATACCTCGGCATCGAAAAAAGTAAAATTTAAGGTGTGTCAAATAGGTCGGCCCTACCCGACCCACTGGCATCCCTGGGTCGAAACATTGTTGTTTTCGGATAGAGAAAAATGAAGGTTAACACATCACAATCGAGTGCGACCTTCTTTTTCAACCTCCTTTTGACTCATGGATACACATGGTCGATCATCCAATAGCTAGATCTCTCCTCCTGTTCACTTTAGTCGCTGTCACTTTCTCATCCTAATTCGATCGCGATCTCCTTGTGGCAAATCGATCTCGATCGGATGATCAAATTTCGTTTCCCTCCTTTTCCCTTTCATTTGCTTTCCTTTTTCCATGTTCAAATACTAAATTATTACACGCTTTAAAACGACATATCATGTTAATCTGCAGTGAGTCTAGTCGCTGTAGAATAAAATGCTCATGACATCAGAGTGAAGGCAACTGATGCAAATATATATGACGGTAGTGCTGCATGATACGTTCAGTTCATGCATACTCACGCTACGGACAAAATTCTGGATAAGAATGCCTGTACACAAACTTAATTACAAAGGTGAAACATGTACATCGCCATTGCTAATTAATTTGAGCTGCATATGCATGCATGGGATATGGTATAAATTCATTGCATGGACTAATTCAAATTAATTTCACTGCATATGCATAATGGCAGTGGTGCGCTTATCTTAATTACTACTTAACTATAACAAATTAAGTTGCAGTTTGCGGTTGCCTTCCTGGTATCTTGTGGTATCAAGAGAAATGTGTCTGAGCAAAGTAAAAACACAGGGCAAGCAAGCATGCATATGCATCGATCATCACTACATAGCCTTCTCTTTGGCAACATGCATGCATGCATGATTGAGGTCTCCATAATTAAAACCTAGCTATACCTAAGGGGAACATTGATTCCCTCCTAATCATCATCATCATTTCCCTCTTGGGCTCTAGACCACTCCTCCAGCACAAAGCAGAGCAAAATATTCTTGGTCTTAGTAGCTGATATCATGAACCTCCTAGATTATACATATGTCATGGTGTTAACCTCTGAAATCAAGGATGGGCCCACATGGCATGTATAACATTGGGTGTTGTCCTTATCATATATGCACTTACTGCTGGTCAACAACTTAATTGGCCCTTGTCATTATCCACTAATTAACTAATTCTCTCTCAGATAGAGAGTTACCCAAATTGAGACTAGCTAGGCTTTCTTTAGTAGCTTTAGGATGTGCTGTCACTTTAGGATATGCATATCCTGTGTGATCAATTGGATTTGTCTTATGTATGATGCACAATTAAGGACGTGACAGTGATGAGCAGCTAATTCCAAGAGCCACCATGCACTAATTAAGCATGAATAGAGTACTCTTCAAGGCTTCAAGCTACTTTGTAAATTTGGTGAGTTGTACTGCTAGTACTACAGTCTCTGATCAACCTCCTTTGTTGCTTTCATATACAGGACTTGCTAGGCGTAGGCATCACTGGGGTTAAGTGGCATTATGCGAAGAAGTACTGGGTTAATTAGGCCCAAGGGACCCTCTCCATTAATTAGAGGAAGCTAACCTAGCTAGTTCTGATCTGGCATTTTTGCCCAAGGAAATTGGTACGTGCATATTGTGCTATACTAGAATTTTAGTAATTGCTCAAATATTTATTTTGCAATCTATGGACCTGGAGCTCCTGCTCCTGTGCATATATCATGATTTGCAATCATGAAGCCAGCAGAGAGAGACCCTAGCTGACCAGATCTGAATGAACTTCTGAACTAAATCATCACCATACTGTGTGCATCTGCATTTGACAGGTGAACCTCATACTCAAAAGTATATCTATGTATCTAGTCTAACTTCGATGAGCTGAAGTTTGCAACTTGTCACCTTTCACTCTATATCTATCTAAGTAGAACCAAACGCATACATGGGAAGGTTATATCTGAACATGCCTGCAGGCCAAATATTACTAGTATTATTTACTGCGAAAAAGGACACATGCATGACATACTTGCAGTAAGTGACAGAATATACATATTAATAAAAGAATACTGAATCTCTTTCTGAATTTGGTAGTGTCATATCATGCATAAGAGTTATTAAGGCCTTGGGCCTACTTAAGCAACCAACTAACTCTAGAGAAGCTATTTCTGGCCATTGCTTTCATATTCTACACTACTGATCAATGATCATACCTAACCTCACAATCTTCTTTGTTGATTGACAGTGGGAAAGCTAAGGCCTTTACCCTAACTTGAGGAAGAATAAGGCCATCTTAGGAAGCATCATTGGATGCCTTTCTTGACCACTTTTGACACTATGCTTCTCCTCTCAATGAAAATTGTCTTGTCATGCTTTGCCACCACATGCATTCCTCCTCCTCCTCCTCTCCTTGCTCACATGTCCAAGATTTTAGGCCACCAAGCTCAGAACAGTGTGGGCCCATTTGTTTTGCTAGATGCATGGCCCCACCAATTTATTGAGTGGACTAGGCCGGTGTGGGGTAAGGTACCTTCATCAAGACTATTCTTGTTGTCAGTTGCTATATGTCCTAGTGGTAGCTAATGTGTGCCCTACCCTTGCTGTGCAATTCTTCTTGTGCTGCCAGAGTTCAGCAGGTCTTGAAGCTCAGGATGAGGAAGCAAATTAGCTTAATTTGCAACTTCTCGAGTTCATACAAACTGCAAAGGTTTTGATCAGCGCTGAGCTGGTCAGGATTTTGTGTGTGCACTATGTCTGATGATACATCACTGGTAGTAGCACAGTGCAAGAATTAAAAAGGAAGTTGCATTGCATTGTATGGATATGAGTATAGAATATTGCAGCTAATCATTTCTAGATTCCTAGGAGAATCAAAGAACTTAGACAAAGCCATCAGAGTTTCAGAGCGATGCATTTGCAGCAGCAGTGTTCCATGATAGACATGGAGGAGCTATCTGATCAGAATGGATCGACGGCCCCAATTGAGCTTTGTAGAAAAATAGAGAGGTACAACCTTTTTTTACCGTTGCCTTGCAACGTACAGTTTATCGCTCAATCGAATGGGCGAAAATATTTTAAATCTGAAACAATGGCATAAGATCAAGAGTAAATTGGATCAAGTAGGTCAATGAACTCCCACTTGAACGAGTTTAGTGACCTATCTAGATTTGCAGTTTGAGATGAGTTCGATGACCAGCTTGAACCAGGCAGGCAAGTTCAGCGACCACGCAGTAAACTGTAAGAATATTGGTAACTCAACAAAGACAGTGAATTGTGCACTTAAATGCTACATTCCAGATCTCAACCTCCTTCCATGGCATGATTAATGTTCAAGTACTACTGTGGAAGTGGCACTGAAACATTGTTCTCCGGTCTATGTGCACAGTGCAGCCTCTGGGTGATTAGTTGATGGCAATTTATTTCCCTGGATCCAATTGGTGGCAATTGTACTACTACGCTACGGCCACGGAGTCACATCAAGCACAATCATACTGTTCATTGACACAACAAAGGGAAAGGAGAGGAGAGGAGACCACACACAGTACATGTGCATGCAGTGATGGGAATTAAGGCAGAGCATGGTACAATTGGACAAGCTAGCTATTAGCTCCTCCTCTCCTCTCCTCCATGGATTAGATGAGATGAGAGAAAGCTAGACATTGATGATTGCAGTTGCAATGTCCTTGCAGAGAAATTTCCAATGGCTATCATCTAGTACGAGCTAGTAGAAGCATGGAGGAAAAGAACACAGTACAATGAAGCATGGATAAAAGAGAGAGAGCGAGAGAGAGAGAGAGAGAGAGAGAGAGAGAGAGAGAGAGAGATTTAATTTCAGAGATGTATTAGCTTTTTTTTTGAAACTCAGAGATTTATTAGCTCTTTTTTTGAAACTCAGAGATGTATTAGCTTCATATGTAGAAGAACAGAAGTTATATGTTTTGCAGGGAAAAGATTCATGGTCATTTCCCTAACAAAACAAAGAGCACTAAGTTCATTGTATCTTCTAGCTACTTATAACAGTCTGAAACTGGCTCATTCTGATTTTACAGTAGCTAGAAGGCACAATGCATGCACATCTGGCATGTGCTTAATTTTACCAGAGGTAAGATGTACTTTGCACTGCAATCCCAAAGGGCTGTCTCTCTCTATAATAGAGCACCCCCCACACTACATCTTGCAAATGAATTGGCCCTGTCTCACCACTGCCAATGCAAAAGAAACAAAAGGAAAAGATAAATTACATTTGACTCTTGGATATAGTTTCCCACAAAGAACTCAACTCTTTCTCCAAAGTGGTCATAGCTAGAGAGAGATAAGACTTAGAAAGACAGAGGGACCACTAGTTTTTTAGGTGTCCCAACAGGTGCAAGATGGTCCTGGCTCCACACTGTAGCCTGTGCATGGGGGTGAGCAGATGGGCACATTTCATGACGAAATTTTGCTGTGCAAGGCCCCAAACTATCCTTTTCTTGATCTCCTCTGCTTCCCCAAGTAGAAAATGCATGCTTGCAGCTATCCAGAGAACCAAATGTAATATTCCAACTCTTGGTTGGTACCAATCTATCTTCTGCATCACAAATTCACAAGAGTCCAACAGCTGCCCAGATGCTGGTTTACCAGGTCTCAGGTTTGGCAAGTCATGTGGTAGTTGGATAACTAAATTTTTAGGTCAGGGATCTAATAAATGTTTATTAGATGATATACTTAGTAGCACGTTGGCACTGCTTGCTTGTGCAAAATTTATGGCAGGGATGTACTTCTATTCCCTCTCCCCCATTGTATCGGACACCATAACCACGAAATTTTAGTGCATGAAGGTAAGTAGCAAATTATCATTCATTCCATCACTCCTGGACTTCTAGAGCATATTAGAAAAGCAGAAATTTTACAGAAAACAATTTAATTCCAGCGGAATTTAGGTAAGTATTCCACGATCCGAACAAGTCCTTAAACCCAACGCTTACCGGATAGTTTTGCTCACCCATACACATATACACATGAAAAAGACTAGATTCAGTGACACAGTACTTGTCACAATCAAACACATGCTTCATGAGCCTGCCCAAAGTATAGTATAGTGCCTGTCTGGTCCTGACATCTTAGTGTACACCTATTTTTGCAGTGTGGTACCAGAAAAAAGAAGAAGAAAAAAAACTGCTTGCAACACATACATATCCCTGTCAGACGGTGCACCATCATCTCAGGACTCAGGACTAATTAAGATGTGCATCACGCCATATAATCAATCAGGACCAGGCCATTAATTAATTCTTCTCCTTAATTAATCTGCACCCGAATTGATTGGTCTACTATGTGGTTTGCATTAAAGCAAATATATACATGCATGCATGGCGGTACGTACATGCAGTCTCTCTAGATGATATTTCTGGCTAGTTTTTCAACAGTTGATGCCTATGTTGGCTTATTAGGGGATGGAACTAAGAGGCCTTTCTCAGGTCTATGGGGGCTGTTTCGTTGCAAGGGTACGTAGGGCACCACACGGTGGAGGGTGTAGGTCAAGTCGTTTTCCAAGTGGAATCCAATTATCCAAAGCTCCTAGCTAGCATATATAGATCGTGTATGCTCCGGAGGCCAAGATGCTTCTTGGCATTGGCATCGCCATGTGCGATGTGGAGTTGGCTGGAATTTGCGTCGCATTTTTATCGGCTTTCTCACAATGCTTGCTTTGTTTGTGGTTTTGTTCTTCCTAAACTCAACTAGTTCATCTGAATATTCAAGATGAATATTCCGTTGTTAATACTAATACTAAATTAGCGTTAATGCTGTATGTTTATGATATAAAAAAGATCTTGAGATTATATAGGGGGATGATATCTTGCAAACTTGGTCGTGAAACTTGTACGATCCTACCATGCAAGCTAAATGACCTCGACTTACAAAATCGAAGTAGTAAACTATTTGATCTTGACATAAATTTGTGTCGGCAAGGGGGTGTAAAGCCTACCTGCATGCGTCCTTGCATTATGGGGGTGGTCAGCGTCCTGCTTTTATGTGAACGTGCATGCACAGTTGCACAACTTTTAGATGCAGGCTTCGTGGTCCGTATGAATAGTCTTGCAGTTTTTGTATATATTTATGTATATATGTCTAAATATATAATTTTTAGAGGTGATAATTAATCTGCAGGGAAGAAGCATTTTAATTTTACCAAGGTGTGAGAGCTAATCAGTGACGATTTTATTTTCTCTCCTATATTTGGCCGTTACTTTCCGTAGTATACATAGGTATTGTACGTATGTGATAGCGATGTGGATATTTTTCTCCCTTGAGAGTAGACAGAATGGGCAGTTTCTGATAGCTACTGAAAGATCATCTAGACCCCTAAGTGGTTTTGATGGTTAATGGTAACTCAAACTGGGATCTAATATTTATAGTGAGTGTAAGCAGGTTTTATAGGTTCCAGAAAGAAAGGTCATCAAGAGAATGATGACCACCCAAAAGTACAAAGGTGGTCTTCAGGACAAGGGAATGGCTGTGCTAGGCAGCTGTGTCACAGCTGTGAAGAAGCCGTTGTTGTGTAAGGAGTTGCAAGTAAGATGATGGTGGCTTGATGCGTCAAGAGCCGTGAATACAGTTGATGGCAAGTATAGCCTAGATTTGCTAGTTTCTTTGAGTCCAAAGGAAACGCCTGTACTATCAAGAGGGATAAAGTAGTAAGGGCCTGTTTGGTTGGGCTGTGGCTGTTGACAAAGCTGCTGTTGGCTGGCTATCTAGAAAAGTTATTGTGGCTGTGGGAAAGTGAACATATGGTTTTTGGTTGATCCAAACCATCTATAACATTTTAGAAATGGAGCACTGAAACTTCAGCACATTACAAAAAGCTAGCAAAAGATAGCTTTTTCAAATAGTTGAATTTGCACTGCAAATTCCACAGTTACCGTTGGCAAAAGCTGCTGAAAAGCTGGCCATTTGGTTGGGCTACAGTCTTTTCCAGTGAAAAGCTGCTGAAAAGCCCAACCAAACACCCCCTAATAATCTGTGGAGGATCTTTTGCTCAATGCTCAGGATGTTGGACAGTGGCACTGAAGCTTTGAGGTCAGTGGCCCTGTGTCAACAGTTTTGCACAAGTGTGAAACTGGCTTGCGTTAGCACTCTGTAGTGCTAGCAGTAGAAAACCCTAGGGGTTAGAGTCACCGGTGTGACGCAGCTGTGTCACAGGTGGTCTAGCGCTCTATGACTCAGGTACATCTTTGTACCAGGGGAGAGCTTGTAAATACTAAGGGATCTGCACTGCGATGGTTTGTCTGCTGAGTCAGAAGACTGTCGGAGGTTCTCTCCTTATTAGGGATCAGAGTAGTTGTATGCTGAGGGCATGCCATGTGCCAAGACCGGACTGAGTAGTACGGCTACGTCAGTTAGGGGTTCACCTGTGTCAGCCTCCGGTGACACAGGTGTCGGTCTGCCTGAGCCGGTTATAGGTTGGGCGTAGTGAGTAGCTGTGTCACCGGTGCCTATCACCGGTGGCTCACTTAATCCTACGTGGCAATAGTGTAACGGTCGGGTTCCTGTGAACCCTATAAATAGGGGACCAGGGGAGGTCTTCGACCTCAACCATCCAAGCTAGCTCAAACCAGTAAATTATATTCGACCATTGCAAGTCTCTCTCACTCGGAACAAAAGCCAACCTAAGAGAGTTAGAGTCCTTGAGCAAAAGAGCATTTGGTTTCTCCAAGATTCGTTGTTGCTGAATCTATTACTTTTGGAGTGTCTACTTCTAGACGGACGTAGGAGTTGCTGGTATCACTCAAGCTTGTGTGAGCTGGACCAGTAGTTTGTGAAGGTGAATCGAAATCTACCTGTTGCAAGGCTAAAGGACTTCCACAAACAAAGCAAGAGGCCTGATCATTCAGATACTCGGAGAACAAGCACGATTCAGTGCTGGCAATCTCTTCGGAGTAGTCTCTCCAACGGAGACGTACCTCTCTAAGAAGAGTAGGGAATTTCGGTGAAAAACACCTGTTTATCTGAGTACTTTCTGTATTGCTTACAGTTCCTTGCTATATCTGCTTGTTTGTATGATCTTAGACATATTCTGTTCATCTGTTGTAGATCACCTTTTCACCTGTTGCTAACTTAGCTGTGTCACCGTTGTTATAGATCATATCTCTTACCTGTGTCAGCTACCTGTTACACAGCCACTTAGGTTACACATTTATTTCTAAGTCTTTAGCTCACCTGTGTTAGCTACCTGTGTGACAGCTACGTGTTAATTCATACATCATATATTGCCTGTGCTGTTCACCTGTTACATAGTTAGCTTATCCTGCAACTAGCTAAGTCTTAATCCGATCAACTAAGTTAAAAGAAGTAAATCTATTTAGTCTCCTATTCACCCCCCTCTAGTCGGCACCTTCGGTCCTTTCAACTACGATCCAGGAGAAAGGAGATATGGTAGAATTTTTAAAAATAAACAAGATATCTCGTCATTAATTTAGCGAATCCTTTTATTATTAATGGATCGATAGATTCTTATAATTGTACCTAAATTGATTACAGTCGATAGATCTTTATAATCGTATCTAAATAGATCATAACTTACTGATCATTGTAATTGTACATAAACAGACCATAATTAATATATCACCATAACTGTACCTCAGATCACATCTGATAGATCTTCATAACTGTATCTAAACATATCACACCCGATAGTTCTTCGTAATTGTACTTAGACATATCACAACCGATATATCTTCATAATTGTACCTAAAAAGATCACGACCAATACGTTTTCATAATTGCACCTAAACGTCATCCGACCATTGATATGGTGGACCCTTATTATTGATAAACCACAACCAGTAGATCGTCATAACTGTATCTAAATATTATCCGATACTAAACTAGTACACCTTAATTATTAATAGCCCACAATCCATAGATATTCATAATCAGAAGAATCTACCTAAGCTTTAAGTCTACGCGCTGATCTAATATTAACGAGGCGATATGAACCTTAACTCCACGTGTTGATCTAATATCACATATAAATGATCAGCTAATCGTGATCTGAGCTTTAATTCCTCATGATCTGAACTTTTATTTTCCGTACTAATCTAATATCACGTAAAAGTCTAAAAAAATTATAGATATTTTTGACATAATTACGTGGGGCATCATGCTTGTTTGAAATACTGATAATCTAATTTTCATATCTTAATTAGAAGAGCAGTGGTTCATGGGAAGGACTGTCAATGCACACTGTCATGTTGCAATATAAATAGGTTAATTAAATTAAGTCTTGTTAATTAGACTAGCTTTCAGGTGCCTGATTGCATGTGCTGTGGGCAATTAACATATCACCACATATATGTAGCTAGGTTACACATTGGTTTGACTCGCACTAGCTAACGAGGCGACTAAAAGAGGAAGAAAAATATAATGATGGTGAATGAACATTGGTCAAAAAGGCAGTATCATAGGGGATCTATTTGAAATGAAGAAGCCCACTAGCTAGCTGACCATGACTGCAAAAAATAGAAGTTGATACCTTTTCATCTCAACACGTTTCGATTCCATACTATACCATTGGTCATTTGGTGGTTATCTTATCAGATGCTGGAGCAGCACGAAACGGTGTCAACTAGGGCAGCCATAGAAAGGCAGTGTGCAAAGCACATACAACCTTTTCTTCTTCTGCGTTGTAAATATCTTATTCATATTGTAAAGTATGAATCCGACGAAGACCAGAACCACCTGAATAAATGATGTAGATATTTTTTTCTTTTTCTTTGATTAAGTCGGAAATTTTAGTCTATTAGAGCAAATATTGAAGCTATTTTTAAATACGTTTAGTAATATATTGTATAATAATAATAGGTTTATGAAGCATCAAATGTGAAGAAGCATGTGGCATAACTTTTCACTCGTGTACATACTTGATACTTGCATACATTACACGGGTTGCAGTGAAAAAATATGTAGGAAAACTTACCAGAAGCATGCATGTTGCACAGAGAAAAAGTTGGGTTTTAAAGTGCATAGAGAAGGGAAGGGATGAGAGAGAGAGAGAGAGAGAGAGAGGGGGGGAGGGGAGAGAGAGGGAGAGAGACAGGAGCACCACTCGTGGGGTTAAAACCCCAAGAGCTGCATAGGAGCAGCAGCACAAGGCGCAGAAGCTGCACTAGCAAGAAGCAAGCGAAGCGAAGCACTGAGAAGTACACTTCTCTCTCCCTACTACTCCACTGCTAGCACGAGCAAAGTTCGCAAGCACAGGCAGGAGGAAGCTTGAAGCAAGGAGCAGTGGTACCAGTCGCTTGCTTGCTTCCCTCCGGCGGCGGCGGCGGCGGCGGTCGGATCTGCCGTGGAGCGGCGGCCGGGTCCTCCGGAGCTGGGAGCTCTCGTTTCGGAGCTCGTGATAGCGAGATCTGAGCCGCCGCCTTCCTTCAGTCGAGAAGGCCCCGCTGCTCCGGCGCCCGCCGCGGCAAAGGCGGCGCATTTCCGCCTCCGCCTGCTCCCCGACACCGCGGCTCCTGCTTCCTGGAGGCCAAGCTGGCGTCCTTGGATCGAGAGGCTCCCGCCGTGGAGTAAAATTCGAGTTCTTGGATCGAGAAAGATTGCGCCTTTACGCTGCGGCAGGAGGCAGGGCGAGAGGTTTGGCCAGTTTGGGGGAGGAGAAAGCGATGGTGATGGTGTTTGGAAGTGCTCGTGATTTGGTGTAGGGAAAAAAGAGCTTTCTTTTGATTTTCTGCTCTCTTCCCTCTCCATTCCGGGGGCTCCTGTATTGCGTTCTAGATTGGTTGCCGAGTGGCGGGGTGAAGTATGAAGCTCTCGCCGTCCGCCGGCGGCGGCCTCCCGGATCAGCCGGGGTCGCCGGAAGGTATAATAGCATCTCATCTTGGCATTCACTTGACAGTCTGTACCGTAGTTTGCTCATTAATGCTCTCCTCTTCCATTGGTAGTTTAAGTTTGTTGTAGGATAAGTTTGTTAGGCTGTTCGCTTCTCTTGCTTTAAATCTGTGTAATCATCTGATCCAAATCAATCCAATGTGGCGCGCAAGCTATAAATTTATTCTTCTTTCGGGTAATTTATGCTTTTGACAACATAAATATTCTGTTAATGTCATAACATGTCTGTAAACAAATCATTTATGCTTTTAACATGTCTGTAATCATGTTTTGCTTTACACGTGATGCAATAATTTTGCTTCTTTATAGCCTGCTCATTTACATGTCTCTAACCAAATTAGTATGATATTTATTAGTGCAGATTTTCTTGGCAATTTTTTTTTCACTAGAAAGATGTAGACACAATATTGTTTATAAGATGCAGTGCTGTGCCTTCTGCTCAGATGATTTTTCCTTTTCAGAAGCAGAAGAGCACAAGTGCCTAAATTCTGAGTTGTGGCATGCTTGCGCCGGGCCCCTTGTTTCGTTGCCTGCGGTCGGTAGTCGGGTTTTGTATTTTCCTCAAGGTCACAGTGAGCAGGTTACTCTTCATCCTCTCACTACAGATTGAAATATTGCAGAATTTCTCTAATTAACAGTTCTGTAAATATTGCAAATTTCATTTTAAAAAAATACTGCAAGATTTCTGTTGAATTCCATATCTTGCAGTGTTTCATTGTCAGATCTTAAAAGGTTCTGCCAGAACTAAAGATTTTTTGAGACTTCAACGGACTTACACAATAAATTCCTACCATAGGTAGCCGCATCGACAAACAAGGAAATGGAGTCCCAGATCCCCAACTATCCTAACCTGCCTCCGCAACTTATATGCCAACTACATAATGTGACCATGCACGTAAGATTGGAGCTATACAGCATATCTGTTCCAAAACCAAGTAATATTGTTCTTACCTTTGTGTCTCATTAGCTTTGATGTACTTCCTTCAGGCTGATGCAGAGACAGATGAGGTCTATGCGCAGATGACGCTGCAGCCACTCAGCCCAGTAATGCAGAATTTCCTACCTACTGCCACCTATCTGTGTACTTCTCTCGTATCTAAGAAACTTATACTTTCTTTCTCGGTTTTCTTTGTAGCAAGAGCTCAAAGACCCATTTCTACCTGCTGAATTAGGCACTGCCAGCAAACAACCAACGAATTATTTTTGCAAAACGTTAACTGCAAGTGACACAAGTACACATGGGGGATTCTCTGTTCCACGCCGAGCAGCAGAGAAAGTGTTCCCTCCTCTGGTATGTGCTGTTGATCAGCAATTGTCTGCTGCATTCCTCGAATGGATATGTTTATTCTTCAGATCAAGTGAACTAAATCATTATTGGATCTAAATGTTCCATTGATAATTCTGTAGGACTTCACTCAGCAGCCTCCAGCACAGGAGTTGATTGCAAAAGACCTTCATGGCAATGATTGGAAATTCCGTCATATCTTTCGAGGTTAGTTATTTTCAGCTACTTCTGTTGGTGCTTATTTGTGTGATTTTTTTGTCAGCCCTATATTGTACTCTCATTTCATAAAGCCTTGCATCGTACAGCTCATGTAAGTTTCAAAAAACAGTATGATGCCAACTAACTTGCAAAATCAAATTCTTGGTGCAGGGCAACCAAAGCGTCATCTTCTGACGACAGGTTGGAGTGTCTTTATAAGTGCGAAGAGACTGGTTGCTGGAGACTCTGTCCTTTTTATCTGGTACCTCTCTTTCAAGAAAAATAAAGCTTCAGAACAGTCACTCGATGCTCTCCTCCTTAACCTTATTGTTCTCAGTAGAGATTTTTCTGCAACCTTATTATTCCCAACAGAGATTTTTCTGCTGATTGTACTCATGTATGACTTTGGTTGATCAGGAATGACAACAATCAGCTGCTTCTGGGAATTCGTCGGGCAAATAGGCCGCAAACGGTCATGCCATCTTCAGTATTGTCTAGTGATAGCATGCATATTGGTCTGCTTGCTGCAGCTGCTCATGCTGCATCGACGAATAGCCGGTTTACTATTTTCTATAATCCAAGGTAGAATGATTTCTTGCATATATCTGATAATTTCCCTCTCAGATACTCAATTTGTCCCATGTATTTTGCAGAGCAAGCCCTTCAGAGTTTGTGATACCACTGGCTAAGTATGTAAAAGCTGTGTACCATACCCGTATATCTGTGGGCATGCGTTTCCGGATGCTTTTTGAGACAGAAGAATCTAGTGTTAGACGGTATGTCAGACCTGTGTATCTCTTATGGGGTCATCACATAGTACTCTTTGCTTGTCTTAATTTCACTTTCCCCAGTATTGCATGCATTTGATGCCTTTTATATCATGTTCACTGCCTTTTATCGACATTTCTACCTATCTATCTGGTTTTTCTCACTGGTCATAGTGAGCTGCATGTTTTCAGTCTTACATGATATATAAGTGGTCTGAATTGCTCAAGTACTCTTGCAGATACATGGGGACAATTACAGGAATAAGCGATCTTGATCCTGTTCGGTGGCAGAACTCGCACTGGCGTTCTGTAAAGGTAGATCTTGAAACAAACACATATCTAATTGTTGATATACCTCAACATGCGGCCTCACACTTCTTTACCTGCATACATTCTATTTTCCAGTTAGATGGTATGTTTTACAGTTTTAGACATTTTCTGCCTTTGCTATGATGTGCTTGAAATTAAGCATGCGATCTTTGTCCTTAAACCATACAGGTTGGATGGGATGAGTCAACTGCTGGAGAGAGGCAGCCAAGGGTGTCTCTTTGGGAGATTGAGCCTCTGACAACTTTCCCGATGTATTCATCTCCTTTTCCTCTCAGACTAAAGCGCCCGTGGCCAACAGGATTGCCTTCCTTATATGGTATAAGTGACCATTGCATCCTTAGCCAGTACCTTCAAACCATACCAATGAACAATGGTTGATCAATTCAGTTCTGGATGTATTGTTCTAATGGTACTAATCGTCTTATCTGTGATGGTTTTTTGCAGGTGGAAAGGAAGATGACTTGACCTCTTCTCTTATGTGGCTTCGAGATGGTGCAAGCCCAGGTTTCCAGTCATTCAATTTTGGTGGACTTGGTATGAGTCCTTGGACGCGGCCAAGACTGGATAGTTCCCTACTTGGTCTGCAACCTGACGTGTACCAAGCAATATCAGCAGCAGCTTTACAGAACACGACGAAGCAAGTATCACCTGCAGTACTGCAGTTCCAGCAGCCTCAGAACATTGCTGGTAGATCTGATCTTCTATCGAGTCAGATTCTGCAGCAAGTACAGCCTCAGTTTCAGCAGATGTACCACCAAAACATCAATGACAATGCAATCCAAGGCACTCGGCCCGAGTACCTCCAGCAACAGCTTCAACGCTGCCAATCATTTAATGAGCAGAAGCCACAGCAGCAGCAGCAGCAGCAGCAGCAGCATCAACAAGAATCCCACCAGCAACAACAGCCACAGTGTGTGCGAACACCACAGCATCAACAAATGCAAGAACAGAAGCACTCGCCCAACTTTCAGTCCGTACCAAATGCATTGTCGGTTTTTTCTCAGCTTTCCTCTGCCACTCAGTCTCTACCTTCCACATTGCAGACAGTTTCAGCATTCTCGCAGCAGCAAAAATTTCAGGACACAAATATCAACTCTCTTTCTCCATTGAATATCTCGTCCATGCATGACACACTAAGACCATTCCCTTCAGAAGCAGCTTCAAACCTCCAAGGTGTGCCAAGAACCACCCCTGTACCTGTCTCTGACCCATGGTCATCTAAGCGGGCCGCGGTGGAGTCTCTGATCCCTTCTCGGCCTCATGTTATTTCATCGCATATAGAACAGTTGGGTTTGATGCCTTCTAATGTACTTCAAAGCTCTACATTAGCACCATTGCCTGGAAGAGAGTGCTTGGTGGATCAAGATGGGAGCTCTGATCATCAAAACCACCTCTTGTTTGGTGTTAATATAGACTCCCAGTCACTTTTGATGCAAGGTCACATTCCAAGCCTTCAGAATGACAATGGTTGTATTCCAAACCTTCAGAATGACAATGGTTGTATTCCAAACCTTCAGAATGACAATGGTTCAAGCACGATTCCATATTCCACCTGCAATTTTCTGAGCCCTTCCCAAAATGATTTTCCCTTGAATGAAGCACTAACTAGTTCTGGCTGCTTAGATGAATCAGGATATGTTCCATGTTCGGAAAATTCTGATCAAGTAAATCGACCGCCTGCAACCTTCGTGAAGGTGAGTGAATGGACTTGTTCACCTGGTGCACCATTAATCCACAAATTTGTGTGTGTATTACCTTCCCTGAAGCACTTTTAATTGACAAACCTTGTCCTATAGATTTGCAAATCTGGAGCCTTTGGAAGGTTGCTCGACATCACTAGATTTAGCAGCTATCATGAACTTCGTAGTGAGGTGGGGTGCCTATTTGGCCTTGAGGGCCAGTTGGAAGACCCTGTGAGATCAGGCTGGCAGCTTGTATTTGTTGACCGAGAGGATGATATCCTTCTAGTTGGTGATGACCCGTGGCAGTAAGTTTTAACCAGCAAGTTATGAAGAATCTGTTTTACTGTTTGTGTGTCCGTACTTACATTTGTGGGGCTTGTAATCTGCAGGGAGTTTGTGAACAGTGTGTCCTGCATAAAGATACTTTCGCCACAGGAGGTACAACAGATGGGCAAGCAGGGCATTGAGCTCTTGAGCTCGGCTCCTGCAAGAAGGCTCAGCAACAGTTGTGACAACTACGTTAGCAGGCAGGAGTCAAGAAGCCTAAACACTGGTATCGCATCAGTGGGTTCAGTTGAGTTCTGAAGATAGGGCAGCTCGTGGACCTTGGCTTTAGTCTGGCATGTTCTGCATGTTTCTGCAGCTCTTCCTTGTTTTGTGAACTGGAACCAAAGCACATAAATCAGGTGTAGCTTATAGCTATCTGCTTTCTGATAATTATGTCATATGATATCGACTTTTAGTAGTAACTACTACATTTTGGTATACATGCCAACATTTGTTCCGCGGAATACTAATGCCGTTAATGTAGGGCCTCTAATTATTAGACTTTTGTTGCTTAGTGACACACATGCTTGTTTTGGTCATATTCTGTATATTGATGATGTTTTGGTTCCACAATGTACTATTTTGACGATGGAAATGGAGGTTAATCCTTTATGCAATGGTAAAACTTTCAGTTCGTTGCATGAAATTTTGTTCCAGAGGTTAGTGACCAGTTAGCTAATCCTACTATGTTGCACTTGCAAACTTATTGTACTTCCAAAACTAATAAGCAGCCTAGTATAGGAATGTTATTACTCGACTTATTCTAGGAATGTTGTTACGTCTTGAAAGTTAATATTACTGCTACTGTCATGATGATGAGCATTTAGCAGTGCTGTTTTCAGTAAAAGGTTGTTTGGTGTGGTCCTGGAAAGCTCATAGATAGATCCAAGAGGGAAGCCACCTGAACCTTCATACTTGTACAATTTGGCACCACTTCTTGGAGAAAATGACTTGCAAAGACATGGACCAGCCTTCCCATGTGCCTTTTGGGTCGCTATCTGATTGAACATTTTGAGTGCCCACCCATTTGTAATGGTTGAAAAAAAAGATGATCTCTCTTTCATGAGGTCAGTGGTGTATCTGGAGGTGAATGGGATGCCTCTCTCAGCATCACATGACACATCCATTTCTTCAGGTCCTCATGCATATCCCTGTTCTGATCCCCTTGCGCCTTTTGCAACGTTTCGACGTTGTGTCCTCGTGCCTTCTGGTCCTGCCGACGTGTTAACAATTGGCTTGATTTTGTTTTGGGTTTGGTTAGTTGTTGATTGTGACAAATTTAAAGTGGAACCATGTGTATCGCAATGGCGCGCGCACACACAACGCTCACTTTTCAAAGATATCGGCATCTTCCTCAACCCCATCAATTTCTCTGGTGATTCTTCTCATCTCTTTCAGATCTTTTGTTGGAATCTTGACCGGCTTTTCTCAATGGGAAATCGGAACCTTGCGCCGGAATTGAAGGTGGAGTGTTGCCCCACATTTTTTGGGTGCTTTTTTCAGATGTCAATCGATAATAATGATGTGTCAAAACTGTCAGTTTCTTTGATTTCTCCCTGGCCACCAGGCTAACAATATCAGCTCGTGCAGGAGAGTTCTCCTGTTGTTGTACTGGTTTAAGGAAACAGATCACCTGGCTTGCTTTCTATGGACATCGTGTGGTTGAATAGTGTTCTCTGCTTGAGATGCATATGAGCAGGGTGTGGTTGAATGGTTTTGAGGTCCTACCTGGCTTTCTATTACGAATGTTGAAGTATGAGTGATGTCATAGTGCCTTTTTCTGTCAATTTTAAGCTAATTCGGAATGGCACTTGTTATTAATTTTGTGCCTTTTGTCATGCATAGAGCGTGAACTATGAAGGTTCCGTTTACGAACTATGAAGGTTCCGTTTACGAACTATGAAGGTTCCGTTTACACGTCACCTTTTCTCATTTCTTATGATATTGAATTGAACAAATTTCCTATGAAGTTCCTATAATAGATCTCTGCATTACAAACGGTGCTGAAGCCATTGCATGCCTTTAATTTTTATAGGGCGCAGTTTGACTCCATGTGATTTCCAAAATTGAACTTTAACCATAATTTTTTTTACAATACTATACAAAATCACAAGCTCATAGCCATAAAAAATATTTTTAAATAAAAATCCAATAGTATCAATTTTATGTCATATAATCCACGTATTGTTGGACTTATAGTCGTCAAAACTTGAATCTGAGTATACATTCGTGTCTTACATAAATAAAACAGCGGGAGTGTCGTATATGAGCAACCCAAAAAGGCAGGGAGATGGTTAGATAACAAGTGAAGCCGCTACCATATCTGTCGAAGCTAATTCCCAGCTATACCTTATTAGGCCAAGAGGTGGCTACAATAGAACATGCAATGCACAGACATACTCGTGAAGTATACCATAGGACGATTCGCCCGTACGTGCAGGCTCATCCATCATGTTAGCACTTCGGAGTTAGGAGGAAATCCTCGCAATCCAGCTTCCCCAGCATCAAGTAGGCTTCTCCAAAAAAGAAGCAGCAGCAGCATCGAGCCAGCACCTCGTACTGTTGGCATACGAGGCTGCCGCCACATCGCCCTCCTTCCTCTTCCGTTTCCTTTAGTAGCTTGGCCATTGTTCTAGTCCTTCTCTCTGCTTCCCTCTTCCTCCCTGTCATCAAATAGCAACATGCCTTGGTTGTCAGCTGCCTCATCAGCATTAACTCCATTTGCCTTTCCTTCCTCCTCCTTGGTCTCTGCAGCGATCAGCACAGCCTTAACAAAAATCGAAAACTTCAGTTCATAGCTGCAAATTGCCATAAACAAAGTCCCGGATGGTTAAGAACATGAAAGAACCACCAAGTAGCTTCATTCAATTCTGAGCTATTTATTTAGTCAGCTACCAAAAAATTACAGCACATATAATGGTATTTAGACTGCAATTATAAGATTTCCTAAATTGGCTTACTCTCTACATATCTCCTTGACTGCCTTACTCCAACAATTAAGGCCCGCTTGGAGTGCTGGAATTTTTTTTGTATTTTCAAAGAAAATATGCAAGAATAAGTATAATCATCCGAAATTTCTATGAAAATCCTCCATTCCAAACAGAGCCTAGCTCTCTGGCAAAATTCCAATATTGACACCTATACTTCAATTCCCTTTGTTATAACCAATCAGATTGTGAGTTTGCCAACATCACAGATAATGTGAATCCAACCAAGTTCATTCAGGTTTAAGGCAAAGGAAATATAAACTAGTAAAAATTTCTGTAGCATAAGATCTGCCGTTAGCCCGTTAAATATTATCCTAAGTGAATGTAATGGTAAAGAAACTCATCATCGTTTCTTTGGCAATTAAAGCAATTAACAAGTATTAGTATGCAATGCAGCATCCTGTGAACGTAGCTTATGTTGTGCTAATGAAGAGTAATAGTAATGTGAAATGATGATAAATGAAGATGAGTATGGATAAGAACTTTAAAATTTGTTGTACCTTAAGCCACCGAAGCGAAAAGTTTTCTGGCCATAATGGAGTTCCGTGAGCATATTTCCAGTTCCCACCGCCTACGTAGCGACCAACTCTCGAAGTAACCTTTGCACAGCCCTTGAAGAAGTGCAGTTTAGCTATAATTTGATGTATCCGACTGAATAGTATAATTTGACTTTCAAAATACACCATTACAAAACAAATGATATACTCTGGCTTCACCTAAGCACAGGAGTATTATACTAAATTACCACCTCCAGACCAAAATAGATTTCATGCTAGCAAGTTTGTTTGGTCTGCATATACTTGTTACTCTGGTTCTAGAGGCAATATTTTCCACTAAATGCCCCTATTAATTTTTTTTGGTAGTGACGTTAGAGATGGGCATACAGTTGGGTCAACCTATGTTAAAAACTAAGTAATTAACTCCTTCCTTGTTTCATGTGCATGGAGCTAAACAACAACAAAAATGGAGATAGCACATACACTAAGAAATGACTCATGATTACCAACCCACCTCTACCATCAATTAACTCCTTTAATAACTAAACTAAATTATTTTCGTGCTCTATTGTCTATAGCAATAAATACTATAATTAATGTACGACCATATTTGGAAGAAACATAAATATTTTCCCCATAAAGCATAACTTCTACTATATTGTGTAACGTGGGGAGCATTGTGTTAGCTATTGCTAGCTTCATTAAGTTTAACCTCATTACTCCTTTTTGGAGGCCCAAACACCCTTCTGAACTGATATTTCCAGATTCTCTCGATTGCAACTTTTAATAACAGAGTACCTATTTTTTGAACATATCAAAACAAAATCTGTTAGAACTTAGAACCACTACAACATTGGAAAACTTTGTAAAAGGAAGCACGAATATGGACCAGAAAATAGGTAAATTCTGAAATGCATGCGAGATCTTCAACATTTATCATGATATTTTATCAGCATAATGGAAGAGCACCAACATTTTATCAGCATAATGGAAGAGCACCAAGCTCTCCCAGTCTCTACATCTAGGGATGTACACGGCCAAAAATAGCATCTAAGATCAAACAGATTTTATCAGCATATATTTTATCTGTTTGATGAGCCATAGTTGAAAAGATTCATCTGTTGAAGCTTCTGGAAGATTTCCTCCAACAGGAGGAGGCAGCCCAGGTTGCTTAACATGCCTATACCGGCAATAAGGGCCATTAGGGAAAAAACCCATGTTATACCTGCAATTCAGATTGAAAAGGCACACAGTTCAGGTTAAAGTATAGACAACACTCTTTTACAATGGCTACCAGAAGATACAACTAGCTCTTAAATGTCAAGTAACAAAACACATTATATGATCTCATAGGGTATCACGAGAGACAAAATTTTCAGTAACAATACACAATTGTCATATAATTCAAGATTCCATCAATCACTGATTAAATAATATGAGCACCAGTTGAATCAAAGGCGCTAAAGTTTACCGTATTGTATCAGCTAAATTAAAACCTACCAATTAAGTTCTACTACATAACTATTATTCTACCCGTCAAAGTTAGTTACTCCAAAAATCGCACAGCGTAGGCACTAAATTTGACCAAACTGCATCAATTACTATGCACTATCACCTAAAGAAACTAGAAATCAGTAACCACTTGCAGACGCTACTAACACAATACGTTCCATTACGAGAATCCTAGTAAATGCTTTCTCCCAGGAAGGGTCCAATTCAGAAAACCCTAACAGCTACATATTACGTCCTACCTACTACGAGAACACAACTATAAACCCTATAGATGACACTAGCCCACTACACACACATAAACACAGAACTCTAAACATGAGCTGCTCAAGTTAGTACATCCCATTACAAATTACAGAGAACCATAACAACTACAACTAAAAGCTGATCGCGAAACCTACACAAATCCAAATCTTACAGATCATGTTAACACTAGTTTAAAGGGAAAAATCTCTTTGATCAATCTGTTTTCACCAGCAACCAAATTTCAATCGCCAAACTTAAGTTAATACATTAAATTTCTAAAACCCAATTTAAATATCCCCACGGAAAGTTCCGAATGTCAAGAAACCCTGACAATTACTTACCACAGATCACACAATCACAACTCTCTAGGAGCAACCAATAGTAACAAAATAGACATTAAGCATCTGATCAGAGTCATATTTGAAGTGTTTTGCCATGCTTATTTGCATCATTTAGTCATCATTTCATCCAGTTTGGAGCTCATTTACATTGATAGAAGTACTGAAATCGACAAAAGAATTGCTTTACAGCCTGTACTGTATATTTTGCAGTTATGTGCGACACGGCACAAATTCTACAACTATGGGCTTTGCGAAAGGAAATCAATCATCAACAGAAGTTGTACAAGGATTAAACTTCATAAAATCTTCATCAGAAGGACTAAAATGAAGATTAAACAAGAAAAGAGAGAAAAGGAGGAGCACTGAAAAGCTAAAAGCCAGTGTCACGCATCTAGCGTGACCCTGTCCAACCACTCCCTGCCTTCCTATATTAAGCACACCTCTCCTCCTGTGTGGAAGTGTGGCTTCAGATCTAAAACACCAAATAGAGGGGAAAAAAGGAAGGGAGAGCAATGGAGAAAGGAGATCCAGGGCTTCTCCATCGCTGAACCAAGCCATCTTCGTCATTGTCAATCACCACCGGAGCTCATCATATCTGCATCTGTCCCGGTCTTTTTCCTCTGCTTCCTCTGCTTCCTCTGCTGCAACATCCAGCTTGCAACAGCAACACAATCTCGTGTCTGCAAAACCCTTGGTGAAGAAGTCCCAGCTCATTCTTTCCCTTTCTTGATCTGTTGCTATACTTGTTGTACCTGCGAACAAGAGAATCATTGCTGTTATCCTAAATGTTTCAGTAGCTTTTGTTTGTAATAACTCAGTACTTGTGCTTGTGAATTCTAGAGTTAAATCCTGTGGTTTATTCAATTCCTCACGCTGGTTTTAGTACACTTCATGTCAGACAAATTATTGTTTCGGCTAAGCTGTTTGAAACTCAAAATCTATTGGTAATTTAGTCCCTATGAATGAACACGACAACCCTACACTTTACACCGATCAAAATGGCGCCGTTGCCGGGGATTAAATATTAGTAGATTCAGGAGTATTGCAGTCTTGGCTATTTACTTCAGTAATTCTGTTTTCTTGTTTGTTTCACTAGCTCATTTGCCTGTTTTACTTTTCAGTTTGATGACTATATTTAGTTTTACTTTCCGTAAACCTTAACCAGTTCTTGTTAGTGCCGGTGTGCAGAGGAATTCCATTTCACTTCTTGCAGGAAATTGATGAATGCTTCAGAGTGAAGAATCCCCATTAGCTCCTCTTGATCCTGAAATTGAGAGAACTTTCAGAGAAAGAAGAAAAGAAGTCAAGAAATTAAAGAAGCAAGACAAGATAGGAGATAAACCTCTTCTGCGTGATTTGTGGATTCCAAAAGATCAGAGTGCTTCTACTGGAATTGTTCAGCCGGTGATACAAGCAAATAATTTCGAGCTCAAACCTGCATTGATCACCATGGTGCAGCACAAGCAATTTGGTGGTTCTGCTGCGGAAGACCCTCATGAGCATATCAGGAATTTCCTTGAGTATTGCAACACTCTCAAGCACAATGGAGTGCCACCTGAAGCTATAAGGATGCAGCTCTTTCCATTTTCTCTCAGAGATGGTGCAAAAATGTGGTTACATGCTCTGCCTATGCATCTCAAGGATACCTAGAAGCACTTGTTGCAGAACTTTTTTGAGAGATATTTCCCTCCAACCAAAGCAGCAGAGCTCAGGGATAAAATCACAAGATTTGCTCAATATGATGGTGAGAGTCTTTATGATGCTTGGCAAAGATACCAATCTCTTATCAGGATGTGCCCTAATCGTGGCCAGGAGCAATGATTGATATTGCAAACATTTTACAAGGGATTATCTCACCAGACAAGGGCATTTGTTGACTCAGTAGCAGGAGGAGGAATCATGAATAAGACTCTAGATGAAGCTTTTGACCTGATAGAGAGCATGGCTTCTCATAATTTTTCATGGACAAGTGAAAGATCAGTTCCACCTCCTCATTCGGGAATTCATCAGTTGAGTACTAGTGATGCTATTGCTGCTCAAGTGGAAATGTTAAACAAGCAAATGGCAGCAGTCTTAGCAGTTCAAAATTCAATGAGTTCATCTTCTGCACAAAATTCTGCACAGGTTACTCATACATGCCAGATCTGTGGAATTCCAGGGCATATACCAACAGAGTGCACTTATTACTCAACTGTAGAGTCATCAATTTCAGAGGTGAATTACACTCAGAATCAGGGACCATTCTCACAGAGTTACAACCCATCTTGGAGAAATCATCCAAACCTATCTTACAGAAACAATCAAAATGTTCAGTCCTACCCTTCTAATGCATCAAATCAAAGTTTCAGGTCTGTCGCACAGCAATCTCAATTCAATGGTTCAAGGCAGCAAAATAATCAAGAAAATCACCTTCCTGTTGTAGAAGAAACTCTCAAAGTGCAGTTAGATATGAAAGATCAGATGACAAAGATGAGTTTAGACATTAGTGGTTTGCAAGAAATGATGAAAGCATTCTTGGCATCTCAAACTGCAGCTAACACTGAAGGTAGATTACCAGCTCAAACAGAGGCAAACCCAAGGCAATGTGGTGCTATTTCCACAAGTGATGCAATCACAACCAGAGGAGGGAAAGTCATTACACCTATTCTGCGAAATCCCCCTCCTTCAACTTATATCCCTCCTCCCATGAGAAATTCAGAACCAGTTCCTGAACAAGCAGAGCAAAGTGAGTTGCAAAAATCAAGTGAAGCTGTTCAAGAGCAAATAGTACTGGAAGCAATGAGAAAATCAGTTGGAACATCATCCAATCAAAAAGTTCCATTTCCTGAGAGGCTAGAAAAAAAAGGATGAGAAGCAGTATGCTAAATTTTTGGATATGATGAAGGATGTGTAGATAACTATTCCTATCTTGGATGCAGTTTTGCATGTTCCAATGTATGCAAGATTCTTTAAGGAACTCCTCACTAAAAAGAGAAATTTAGAAGAACCAGAAGTGGTGACTTTGACCAAGGAGTGCAGTGCAGTAATTTAGAATAATTTGCCAACCAAACTGGATGATCCAGGGAGTTTTTATATACCTTGTGTTGTTGGAAGCAGAAAATTCATTGCTCTGTGTGACTTGGGATCTTCTGTGAGTGTCCTTCCATTATCAGTTTGTCATGTTTTATCATTGGGAGAGCTTAAGCAAACTTCAATGACCTTGCAACTAGCAGATAGGACTCTAAGAAAACTGGCAGGAGTGCTAGTTGATGTTCCAGTGGTTGTTGGAGAATTTGCTTATCATGTAATTGGAAATGGAGGATAGGCAGACCCTTCTTGGCGACAGCTGGAGCAATTGTTGATGTTAAGGATGCAAGACTCAAGCTTAAATTTGGGCAAGATGAGATAGTTTTTGACATGAGGTATCCCACACATTTATCTCATTGTCCAGATCAGTGCTTTGCAGTTGATATAATTGAGCAGTGTGTTACTGAAACTTATGACAGATGTCAAGCAAGATCTGAATTGAATGGTGACATATCTCAGCCACCAACTATAGCAATAATAACTAAAGTATGCATCTTGTCTCAGAGTGAAGAAAAGGTGGCAGAAATAACAGAGTGTGAGTCTGAGTTGTTACCCAAAGCCGTTGCTAAATTGAAGCCTCTTCCCTCTCACCTAAGATATGCATTTTTGGAGAAAGAAAAGCAGCATCCAGTTATTGTCAGTACTGAATTGAACAGTGAACAAGAGGAGGCATTACTAGCAGTGATGAGAAAATACAAGAATGTTGTAGGATATTCCATTGATGACATGAAAGGGATCAGTTCAACAGTGTGTGCTCATAGAATATTTCTTGAAGATGGCTGTAGACCAACAAGAGAGCCACAGAGAAGGCTAAACCCAAAATTGCAGGAAGTTGTCAAGAAGGAAATCCTTAAGCTGCTCTCAGCAGGGATCATATATCCCATTTCAGATAGTGAATGGGTAAGCCCAATCCATATAGTGCCAAAGAAAGGTGGATTCACAGTAGTTGAAAATGATTGTGGGCAACTTATAACCACAAGAACTGTGATAGGATGGAGAATGTGCACAGATTATAGGAAACTGAACAAAGCAACCAGAAAAGACCATTTCCCATTGCCATTTATTGATCAAATGCTAGAGAGGCTTGCAGGGCATGAAACTTTTTGTTACCTTGATGGATATTCAGGCTTCTTGCAAATTCCCATTCATCCTTCAGATCAAGAGAAAACCACTTTCACATGCCCTTATGGAACATTTGCATACAAGAGGCTGCCATTTGGTTTGTGTAATGCACTTGGTACATTTCAACGCTGCATGATGTCTATCTTTTCTGATTTAATTGAGAAGATAATGGAAGTATTCATGGATGATTTCACAGTGTATGCGAAGAGCTTTGAGAATTGCTTGGAGAATTTAACAACAGTTTTGCAAAGGTGTTCAGAGAATAATCTGGTGCTTAATTGGGAGAAATGTCACTTTTTAGTGAAGGAAGGAATTGTTTTGGGGCATCTGGTCTTAGCAAGAGGAATTGAGGTTGATAGAGCAAAAGTGGAAGTTATTGCTAAGTTACCTCAACTCATCACTGTTAAGGGAGTAAGAAGTTTCTTGGGCCATGCAGGTTTCTACAGGCGCTTCATTAAAGATTTTTCCAAGATTGCTAAACCCTTGACAAACCTCTTGAACCATGATGTACCTTTCCTATTTGATGATGATTGTATGGAAGCATTTTGTCAACTGAAACAAGCACTAATTACAGCTCCTATTGTTCAGCCTCCAGATTGGGAGTTGCCATTTGAACTGATGTGTGATGCAAGTGATTTTGCCATTAGAGTAGTTTTGGGGCAGAGAAAAGAGAAGGATCTACATGTCATACATTATGCAAGCAGGACACTTGATGAAGCTCAAACAAATTATACAACAACTGAGAAGGAGCTACTTGCAGTAGTATATGCATTTGATAGGTTCAGAGCATATTTAGTTGGCAACAGGTGCGTAGTATATACTGATCATGCATCCATTAAATACCTGCTGAATAAAAAGGATGCCAAGCCAAGGTTAATTAGGTGGATACTCCTGCTGCAAGAGTTTGATGTTGAAATAGAAGACAAGAAAGGGGCAGAAAATCTTGTTGCTGATCATCTGTCTAGAATATCAAATGTTGAAGAAATAAAGATCAATGATACTTTACCAGGAGAACAACTGATGGAGTTCACACATGTCAGATCTAAGTCCCCATGGTATGCTGACATTGTTAACTATCTTGTCTGTAGCATCATACCAAGTGAATTCTCCTACCAGCAGAAAAAGAAATTTTTGCATGACTCCAAGTAGTACTACTGGGATGAGCCATTTTTATGCAAGCATTGTTCAGATGGGATAATCAGGCACTGTGTTCCTTGAGAAGAAACTCATAACATAATCTATCATTGCCCTTCAAGACCTTATGGAGGACATGCAAGCACAATGAAAACTCAGTCCAAAATACTGCAAGCTGGTTTTTATTGGCCAAGTTTATTTTAGGATGTTCACAAATACATCAGGGCTTGTGACCCATGTCAGAGAACTGGAAACATGTCTAGAAGGCATGAGATGCCTCAACATGGCATTCTTGAGGTGGAATTATTTGATGTTTGGGGCATTGATTATATAGGCCCACTGCCATCCTCAAAAGGATACAAGCAAATACTAGTTGCAGTTGATTATGTGTCCAAATAGGTGGAAGCAATACCAACAGTACATGCTGATTCCAAGTCTGTTTGCAAACTTTTCAAGCAAATAATTTTTCCAAGATTTGGTGTGCCAAGGGTGGTAATAAGTGATGGAGGCGCTCATTTCAACAATTCTCAATTGCAAGCTGTTCTGACCAAATATGGAGTGCACAATCACAGGGTAACTACTCCCTACCATCCTCAAGCTAATGGTCAGGTTGAGCTTTCCAACAGGGAAATCAAGCAAAGATTGGACAAGGCTGTATCCAAATCTAGAGCTGATTGGTCACTTAAACTTCCTGATGCACTTTGGGCTTACAGAACAACATTTAAAACCCCCATTGGAACGCCACCTTTTCGGCTAGTATATGGAAAAGCTTGCCACTTACCTATTGAGTTAGAGCACAAGGCTCACTGGGCAATAAGGAAGCTAAATATGGACATTACCTTGGCTGGAAAGCACATAAAACTGCAGCTTTGTGAGTTAGATGAGCTTAGGCAGGATGCTTATGAGAGTGCAAAGATATACAAAGAAAAGACAAAGAAATGGCATGATAGGCATATTCTCAGGAGGGATTTTCAGCCAGGGCAGTCAGTCTTGGTGTATGATTCACGCTTCCATCTTTTCCCTGGAAAATTCAAGTCACGTTGGTTTGGTTCCTGTGTGGTGAAAAGGATTTTGGCAAATGGAGCATTTGAGGTGCAGAGCCCATCTGAAGGGACTTTCTCAGTTAATGGTCAAAGATTGAAGCACTATTTTGTGGGAGATACAATTCCTGAAGATGACAAAGAAGATCAAGATCAGGAGGTGGATGAGGATGATGCATCTCTACCCATGAAAATCAACTAAAGGCAACTGAAATGGTCGAGCTATAGACCTTAAATAAGCGCTCTCGGGAGGCAGCCTGAACTTTTGCTTTCAGCAAAATTTTTCTTTTTCTATTTTTTGTTTTAGGTTTTCTTTTATTTCTTTGTTCCTAAAACTCAAGAAACAGGGCAGCAAGGGCAAGATGAGCTGAGGAAATATCTCTTTGGATTGTTTTATTTCTGAAAATTTAAGAGGGAGAGAAGATGACTACAAAACACTTGGTGAGCTGTTTCAGTACCCAATACAGTTTAATATATTATACAGTTATAATTAGTGCATGATTCTCTATTTCCATGGATCACTAGCTGTGAATTTTTGCTTGCACATGCACCGTTTGGAAATAAGTTATGAACTGGATACTATTTGTGCATATTGTTTGGAAGCTTTGTTGATTCTCAAAAGAATTACTACACCGGAAAAAAAATCACGACCCATTATCTTTTAGCTTGTCACAATAAATGTTCTGCAGTAGTTAGTAAAATGATGTTTTAGCATGACTGTAGCATGGAGATGATGTCTGTCAAGATGATACTAATTTAGAATATATGGAAGAATCCTTTCATTCTCTCTTGGATATTGCTGATGCCGCATGAATTGAATTATTAGAATGAAAAGTGTGCTATTTAGTTCTTTCCTGAGCCAATTAATAAAGATCGTATTTGTTGTAGATTTCTCATTTCAAAAATTTTGCAGTTTCAATCCAATAAGTGGCCAATCCACATTTGCTTAATTCCTGCGAATAAGTGACCTGGTCACATGCTTTCAATAAGTGGCTATGCCACAGTTTGCAATGTTTTACTCTGAATAAGTGACACAGTCACAGTTCCTAATAAGTGGTATTGCCACAGTTTTATTTTGTTGCTTTTCAATCCTTGCAATTTAAAGAAGAAAAAAAATTCAGGATTTCATGGCTCCGAACAGAACTAGTACTATACATTCATTCAGATATTACTGTTCCTGTCTGCGCCAGTTGGTGACACTAGAAATGAATTGATTCCTCCATATATCTTAAATTAGTATCCTCTTGACAAACAGTTGAAGAATTGTTGCATTCGTGAAAAGATGTTATTTTAAATATTACTGCTGAATAGATCTTGTGATTAGCTCTCTAAAATCTTTGGAATCATTGCTTCAGAAATACTTGACAATAATACTTGGTGCTTGTCATTTGTCAGCTTCACAAGCTTGCTTCAGTTTAAATTTGCTATAACTCTTAGTTTTGCCTTTGCTTGGGACAAGCAAAAATTTAAGTGTGGAGGGATGATCAGAGTCATATTTGAAGTGTTTTGCCATGCTTATTTGCATCATTTAGTCATCATTTCATCCAGTTTGGAGCTCATTTACATTGATAAAAGTACTGAAATCGACAAAAGAATTGCTTTACAGCCTGTACTGAATATTTTGCAGTTATGTGTGACACGGCACAAATTCTACAACTATGGGCTTTGCGAAAGGAAATCAATCATCAACAGAAGTTGTACAAGGATTAAACTTCATAAAATCTTCATCAGAAGGACTAAAATGAAGATTAAACAAGAAAAGAGAGAAAATGAGGAGCACTGAAAAGCTAAAAGCCAGTGTCACGCATCTAGCGTGACCCTGTCCAACCATTCCCTGCCTTCCTATATTAAGCAAACCTCTCCTCCTGCGTGGAAGTGTGGCTTCAGATCTAAAACACCAAATAGAGGGGAAAAAAAAAGGAAGGGAGAGCAATGGAGAAAGGAGATCCAGTGCTTCTCCATCGCTGAACCAAGCCATCTTCGTCATTGTCAATCACCACCGGGGCTCATCATATCTGCATCTGTCCCGGTCTTTTTCCTCTGCTTCCTTTGCTTCCTCTGCTGCAACATCCAGCTTGCAACAACAACACAATCTTGTGTTTGCAAAACCCTTGGTGAAGAAGTCCCAGTTCATTCTTTCCCTTTCTTGATATGTTGCTATACTTGTTGTACCTACGAACAAGAGAATCATTGCTGTTATCCTAAATGTTTCAGTAGCTTTTGTTTGTAATAACTCAGTACTTGTGCTTGTAAATTCTAGAGTTAAATCCTGTGATTTATTCAATTCCTCACACTGATTTTAGTACACTTCATGTCAGACAAATTATTGTTTCGGCTAAGCTGTTTGAAACTCAAAATCTATTGGTAATTTAGTCGAACACGACAACCCTATACTTTACACCGATCAGCATCTCTAAACCCCTGGCTAAGCGATGGCACGACCAAATCGAAGGGGATGAGAGGGAGGCGGGGTTGTTTCTCACATGTTGCACTCCTTGATGTCCTTGTTGGAGTGCTTGAAGACGCATTCCTGCTCGCAGCAGTCGCCGTGGTCGCGGAAGAAGCGGCATACCGGCATGCGATCCTCGTCGTGCTGGTGCAGGAACCCGCACTAGTCGCCCTTCATGCACAGCCCGCGCAGCCAGTGCCGGCACACGGTCTGCCGGAAGCTTCCGCGGCCGCGGCCATCTCCGTCCGCTGGGGGGCCCGAGGCGTCGCCGGAGGTGGGGGGCACCACGAGGACGGCGCGTCGAGATTTGCGTATGTTAGCGTGTAATTGTTTGGTTTAAAACGGTGATAATCTACGGTTCCACATAATCTAGTTTGAAATGCGAAAATTTAAATAGCTTCATCTGATCTTTTAGGGTGAAAACGTGTTACAGTGGCATAAAACAAAGAAAGCAAAATCTATCGCAAGGCTATATATGACAGGATAGTCTTCGATTCTTTTAGACGAAATCACACGTTTCCATTAGCAAGATCACACAACAAGATTTCTGCTCATAAAAGATTCGGGCAAGGTTTCATCCATGATGAGAGCCTACCGGAGCATTACAACCACACTTCTCAACTCATGGCCAGCACGCTTCACCAAGAGAGAATGCAGCAAGTATCTGTGTAGCAAAGTGACTCGGTCTGCTTTGATCTCTCTAAGAACATGAAATCTGCTATGCAAGATAATGGAGTGCCACACCTAAGCACAGGAGAACAAAGGATATGTGTGCAAGGTAAGGAGAAACAAACACTACCCGTGTCACTCTGCACTAACAGCATCAAACGGATTCCATGTTAGCCTTGACCCTTCGATGGAGTACTGCAACAGCCTTAACATCCTCTCCCACCGTAAGGTCTTTCGTCATTGCAGCCACTTGTGGGTAATTGAAAAGTTTCAAAGAAGCACAAGCGATCCCGATCTGAACGCTGTTTGGGGCATTGTCACACAAAGCATCGAAAAAAACTTGAATAGCACGTGTGTGGTGCACGATGATACTCTTCTTCTGACCACCATTTGTTGTTGTCTTTTCATCGCCGTCATTCTCTTTGCTCTCTTGTCTCCTTCCACGATCTGCGTTTTATTAGCATATCCGGCTCTCTCCTCTTGCGCAAACTTCTTGGCAAACAATCTCACCAATATCTCCTCGGCATACGCCATTCTTTCGAATTCTCTCCATTTTCTACCATGAAGGTTCAAGGTCCGTAAGACACTGCATTCTGCTTAGATTGTGCTCGTACGGCTATCTGCTGGAGATTTTTTGTTTGGTACCTTGCTCTGTGCGATAGCCGATATTATTATCACAGTAGTTTGCAAATTTTGATTGCTTTGGGATCAGGGTGTCGAGAAATGCAGTACAGCAGAAATGTGGAGAGATGTGTGAACACAGATGGTGAGATGGAATGTTGGACCTTTTGGAAGTTAAGCCCAGTCATGCATTAAATTATTGCGCGTAGGATAGATTATGTCTAGGGAATGTCTTTGCCTGAATTTTTTTTAAATCTCAGTCACTTTTTTTAAACCGTTGGATCAAAATCCAACAACCCTCGTCTCTATTAAAATAACATATAATTTTACGGACTAAAAATTGCAGTAACTTTTCACTAAAATTGCACACCTCTAAAACTGTAATTTTAGACTAAAGGATGTGTAATACAGACTAAAAATTGCAGTAACTTTTCACTAAAATTGCACACTTTTAGAACTGTAATTTTAGGCTAATTAATGTGTAACTTTAGGTGACTGAGATTTATAAATTTTTTAGATAACTGAGAATTAGCCAACACGTTATGTCTAACCATAGGTTTAGGGCCTGTTTGGTTGGGCTATGGCTGTTGACAAAGTTGCTGTTAGCTGGCTGTCTGGAAAAGCTACTGTGGCTGTGAGAAAGTGAACATATGGCTTTTGGTTGATCCAAATCATCTACAGCATTTTAAAAAATGAGCACTGAAGCTTCAACACATTACAAAAAGCTGACAGAATGCAGCTTTTTCAAACAGCTGAATTTACACAGCAAAGCCTACAGCTACCGTTGGCAAAAGCTGCTGAAAAGCTGACCGTTTGGTTGGGCTGCAGCTTTTTCCAGTGAAAAGCTGCTGAAAAGCCCAACCAAACACCCCCTTAGTTCTGTTGCTAACAGATAGAGTTAGATTATAAAATCATTTTTTTGTGGAGAGAAAGACGTCAACGTTTTCCTACATTAGTTGGACATCTTGGCAGGCAATCATCCAAGCGATGATGCCTGCCCAATACTCACATCTCTCTGAATAGAAATTCTGAAATAGCGAAATGCCGATAAATACATTTTTGTGACCTATGGCAGGAGCTCTGCTCATTCACTAAAGAAGGGGTTAGAATCACCCGTCACAGGTCGACACTGTGAGATATAAACACCCAGATGGCACCTCACTGTAAAATTTAGATAAGTTATAGTGGACCCGTCTAATTTGGTTATAAGATTAATTCGTTACCTTCCCTGATTAGAACTCCATGCATGTTCTGAGCTCGAACAGATTACTCTAAAGTACATTAGCAATTCTGCTCTTCCCTGCAGAAGAGAAGAGAGTGGTTGAATTATAAGAAAACTGTAGCCTAATTTAGCTGCTGGTAGCAAATGTGGATCCACTCCTTGTTAAAAAATATGATTTGTATTGAATTGTAGTGAGACAGAAAAGCTATATGATTTGTTTTGCGTATAGTTACTATGTTACCCTAACAATATAATACTTCCTCGTACTTGGTGGTGGAGTATAAACAAATCTCAACTAATCTGATCTGTGGCGCTGAAAAGAACAGATCTGATCTATTGCGCTGAAAAGAACAGATAGTCCACACTAATTGGCGGGTACTGTAAAAGAGCTCATTCGGTATAGTTTTCTTTGCCGGTAGCCATAACTGTCATTCTTTATTTTCAGGATAAGATTGCAGACGTTGAAGGTTGGTGAAATGCTTGTGTGGATATCATAAGTGCAAACTGTATTTATTGAACTGACAGCAGCAAGGAGGATATAGTTTGAGATTCTCAGTAATGGGGGGTTGTTCTATCTTTCACTGTAAGAGAAGTGTTAGCAGATAAGGTTGTTAGTTAGTTTTGATTATGTTCTAACTTATACATCACGTTGATCTGATATCGATCCGTTTTCTGTTGTGGACGCAGCGATCTCTTTGTACTTGAGTATACATACAGCACCAACGCCATCGATTGAATGCGCATTTCCAAACACTAGCTCGATACACTTTCATGGTATGAGAGCGACTCTTCTAAACAAGTCCAACCCAAATATGACGACTTCTGCCGCTTCCACCGGCTCTACCATGGGTTCGCAGCTCTCCGGCACCCTAGGAGCCCTCTCCGGTGGATCTGGCTCCATGGGCTCCATCATGTCGGGTCTCATCTCGATGCATCAACTAGGCAGATGCTGACTGTCAAGCTCGCGTGCGACAACCACCTGCTCTGGAAGGCACAGATCGTCCCGATTCTACGTGGCCATCAGCTCCTTGGCTATACGTCGACGGAATTAACACCGCCCCACCACGACTCGTTCCTGCCTCCACGGAAGCGGGCGTTGAGATGGTAGTCAACTCCAGCTTCACGATCTGGCACACCCAGGACCGTTTGTTTCTTGCAGCCCTCCTGTCAACTCTCTCTCGCCGAAGGTGCTGTCACAAGTTCTCGGCCTCACCTTTCTGCAGCAGTGTGTGTTAGAATTATTGGGCCTAACTAGCCCATTAATTAAATTCTTGAAAATCTCAAAGGCCCAATTAAATTGCTAATACTTATAATTGGTTTAGTACTATATTGTTAGTGGAAAGAAAATGGAGGAGGAAGCTAGTCTATATAAAGAGAAGGAGGGGGCTGCCCTCATAGCACCTCAAGCCTTAGGGCTTTCCTTTCTCTCTCCCTCAAAGAGCCCTCTTGTGTTCTGTCTCTTCGTGAGCGTGAACCTCGAGTGAATCTTGTTTTTTCTAAGTGTTTAGTTTCTAGTATTATGCTGCCACATTAGTGCTACTCCATCCCGACGTTCGCGTGCACGGGCATCCGGGAGGACAGGCCTCCGAAACCCTCGCCTTTGAGATCCTGCACCGGGAGAAGGCGAATAAGGTTTTTGGGGAGCACTTTGCGCGACTATCTGCTACTGTTCGGCTTGCCTTTTTCGTCTACTTCACGCTGCTGGATCGGAGCGAGGTGGTGCTGCGGTACGACTACTTCCTCTACATCAAGCAAATGACTACATGGCGGGTGACAACGGCAACAATAGCGGCGCTGCTATCTTCCCAACGAACGCCACGTACGTTCTGTGCCTCTCTCTATTCGTAATAGCCTTAGGCTATGAGCTAGTTACTAGCATGTCTAGGCTATTTGATGAAATTCTGATGATTAAGTACACTAGCATGTGTAGCTTGATTGGAAATGCTTCTGTGGATATATTCGCTAGAATATTTATCATGTCGTATTTCGTGATTTCATGGATTAGTATAATTTGAAAATGCCTAATTATTCCAACAATCCAAAAACCTTATTTTGTCAAACCGTATGTTAGGCAATTTTCGATGACTGGCTTTGCCGCTGCGCTGAAACCAGGTCCTTTTAATGGACCACATTTTAAGAAATGACAAACTAAAGTAACCTTGTGGCTCACTGCTATGAACGTGTACTGGGTGGCGGCTGGCAAGCCTGAGAGAACGGCTACTCCTGAACAGGAAAAAGAGTTCCAGGATGCCACCGTCATCTTTGTGGGTACCGTCATTAGCATGCTTGGTGAGAAATTGGTTGATGCATATCTACATATGCATGATGCCAAGGAATTGTGGGATGCGCTCGAGGCCAAGTTTGGCGCAAGCGATGCTGGCAGTGAACTGTATATCATGGAGCAATATCATGACTACAAAATGGTCGATGACCGTTCTGTAGTTGAGCAAGCTCATGAGATACAGTGCATTGTAAAAGAACTCGAACTCCTAAAGTGTGTGTTGCCCGACAAGTTTGTCGCTAGAGGCATAATTGCCAAGTTGCCTCCTTCATGGAGGAAGTTTGCTACTTCTCTAAAACATAAGAGACAAGACATCTCTATTAAGAATCTCATTGGGTCTCTTGATGTTGAAGAGAAGGCGAGAGCAAAAGACACACACTCTAAGGAGAACGAGGGACCTTCTAGTGGTAACTTAGTGCAGAAGAAAAACACCCACAAGTTTAAAGGGAAAAACAAGGTTGCACAGACTGCCAACTTTAAGAAGAAGAAGAACACAAGAGAGCATCCTTGCTTTGTGTCGGTGTTGTAATCCGGCAATAATGAATGCAGGGCAGCGTACGCACAGCAGATCTAGATGGGTGCACATGAGAGACAAAGTTTAGACAGGTTCAGGCCCTCAAGAAGAGGTAATACCCTACGTCCTGTGTTTGGTGGATGATATTGCTTGTATCCCGAGTGCCGCAAGACCTCGAGAATAGATCTCTAGGTTGTTAAGGCTATGTGTGTATGTAAACACGAGAACTGATGAGTTTCTTGGCTATGTTGTTGCTTACCGATCGGGGATCCCTACCTGGCCTTATAGAGACAACCGGGGTATGGTTATAAGAGTCCGGATCGGTTTACAGATTGATTTCTTAATTGGTTTACAACAGAATCCGGGATTGCCGGGTCGGTATTTATCCCTGTCTTGTACTCCAAGTCAATGAGGCGTCCTCGTGTAGAAGTCAGATTCTGAGTAGTTGGCCTGACCCATCCTGTGTCCAGAGGATCGGCTTTGTCCTCCTTGACGATACCCGGGTGCTATGCCATCGTCAGTAGCCCCCAAGTCCTTCACGATCTGGTTGCAGCTTGTCGTTGTACCGTCCAAGCCGAGTGCCTTTGCCTTCTTCCCGAGTGGCATCTGCCTGAGCGCGCCCTACTGTGGTCTGCAGGAAGATTGTGAGGAACTCATAGAACTCCTGTAGAGTAGAGATAATAAGCCGAGTAATATTCACCCGTAGGGCAGGAATATCATGGCGGTTGAGTTAATAACGGGTAAGTTCTGGTGGTATCCAGTCATTTCCAGCGGATGGAGACCGACTGATAGCCCAGCGGGGGACATACCATGAATCCCGACTGAATTCCCGAGTGGCATCTGATTTCCCAAGTGATTCGGGTTCAGCTAGTGTCCCTCTGGGGGAATACCCTCAAAACTCGTGCAGAACCAGAACACAAGCTGTAGCGCTTCGGTCCCGAGTAGCGGTGCCCAGTACCCGGACGTTCCACTGAATCCGGAAGTTCCGGATCCCAGAGATTCTGGAGTAAAGTTCCCAGAACATCCGGGTGGAGAATCCGGTAGCTCCGATTTGCTCGGTATCTGACTAGCGGCCTGCTGAAGGTGCGCCACAACTGCCCTTCACTTGGGTGTATTCAAGTGATTGCATTCCCCTGGAGGCCAATCCTCGAAACCCTTGAAAACCGTAATGTTCGGTCCTGAATTGTTCGGTAACCGACTAGTGACCCGTTAAAGGCACGTTACAGTCACTCATTATGGG
>JAGXJF010004109.1:0-80990 GCA_019208055.1 Stipa capillata
TGCTGATCTGTCACGGACCAGAATGCATATGATTAAGGGAACGCGAAGTCGCCAAGGACAGAAGGGACTCGTCAGCCCGGTGGCACGGTTACTGCGCCGTACGCACAAAGCGAAACGATCCGACACCCGCCACGTGCGAGCTGCGGAAGCGATCAATCTTCCCAGAACACATCCGATTCCAGACCCGGTGAAGGTTCGGAGTCGTTCCCGAATCCTACCACGACAAACAAGTCGGAGGAGCCGGCAGTTCTACCAACACTAACCTAGCTCGGAGGCTAGGGGTCGCTCGAGAGACACGGTGGTAGAACAGCCACACCCTGCCTGGCCGGCACAGCATCTCAGCCAGCGGGTCACTCAACCAACACCTGCTCGACTTAGGGAAAACGGTACGGCTTCAACTCTTCACGGCATACCCATACACTTCATATCATTCAACATTGTGCAGGGGCAGCTGATTTAACAACTTGGAACCATCACAAAGCTTACGATACGATATTACTAATGACAGTCCACGATGGGACGACATATTACATCAGCGGTCATATCCGAAAGCATATCCGAGTACGGAGAAGTTAACGACAGCGGAAAAGAACAGTAAATGAGTCCCACAGCGGCACGATGACCGCTGAACAAAAGTTACAACCTTATCCATGAACCGACTAGCTAACCGAGGAAACAGCAAATTCAGGCATCATCGAAAAATCTTCGACCCACCGGCTCACCTGCAAGCTCTAGGGATAACCTGGGTAGTACGAATGTACTCGTAAGACTTATCCGTGCTTGATTAAATGTTCTACTCATACTAGTACAACAACAATTAAACATGAATGCTTCTCAGAGTAACAATATACAAATTAAGGAATATAACATTAATAAGGTGAAGTAAAGAATGACTAAGTAACAAATTAATTCAGGATGCAACATATCACAACTATCACCTCGAGATCATATCAGACAATCCAAATCCATTGGGGCAATTCTGAGTCCAATCCGAATCAATCCAGTAAATATCATCCGATTCAATTAGGGCAGGCCCTAAGCAAATCCAAATGATCCAATCCACACATGTTTCATTTTTAATCTCTCGAACCACTACGACAACTCACCCCTGCAGGCATAGTGAGCGCATAACAGTTTGGAGGTAGCGAACCTCTCAAAGTGCATGGAGGCTTACCCCAACTATACTCAGTGTTGGTTCTCGCTAGCGTACGTATGATAAGGGATGGTGACACGCTGAAGATAGGGTTGGTGTGGCGACAAAACTCTACTTACACCTGGGTCGCCATCACTCGTCAATAAACACAACCGTACCCATTGTGCACGCCCTCGGCCCCCACTCACTTAACCAGTTAGTTGAAAAGCCATTAGATGTTCTCGACGTAAGACACATCCTACACATGCTAGTGTACGCAATTTGCGACGATTCACAGGTAAACATTCATACACATAGCACATATAGCAAGGCATACACAAGAGTACGGAAGGTAAGGATGCAACAAGCTCTGCTTGCCTGATTCGGGTTGTTCTGATCTTGCGAGGTCTCGTAAGCGGGTGGTCGTCCTCTTCTGCCTCTGTTTCAAGTGATGACGACACCGGAAACAAACGAGAAAGAATTAAGAAGACGGCATGTATGCATGTATGAATGATGTGAGCTACATGAGATAGATGTGTAGTGGGTGTCGAAGAGTCGGAATGATCTTCATGGGTTCATATTAGGTCATCGGAGACATGTGATTCTAGAATGCATGCATGGCGATTTAAAAGCTCCGATGAGTTAGGGTTGCGATTTTTGTGGTGAAACACGGCAAGGTGCGTAATAAGCAATATTAGGTTAAGTTATGCACTAGAAGTTTGGGATACTTGGAATCGTGCGGATCGGAGCTATTTCACAAAGCTAGGGTTTTAATGGGTCGTAACATGGCAAAACAACAACTCTACGCAACGTGTGTGCATGTGTCCAAAGTTAGTTTTTGTTCAGTCAAGTTGTAGGAATCTTCATAAGTTTTCCAACGGTATACGGTTTGCTAAAATCCGAGTTATGGATCAAGAGTTATCGCATTATGGAACTAGCCGGAAACAAAAGATGGAACCCTAGATAACCTACTGTGCATGAAATCAAAATAACCTTTTGATGCGTCAAGTTGTAGAGAATTTCACAGCTTTCCAACCATATAAAATTTGTCAAATTGGATTCACGGTTTAAAAGATATGAGGGTTTGAATTTTAATACAAAATCTGCCCAAATCTAACCTAACCCTATTGCTATGCGTACCCAAGATCCAAACCTCTCTCTCTCAGCAGCGCAAGTCCCTCTGCTGAACCCACCCGAGAACGTAGTGCAAAATCTGCCCTAACAAACCTAACCCTAATTGCTAGGTATACCGAAGCTTACCCGATCAGATCTAAAGTCCTACGCACACCCGACCTTAGTTCACCCCAAATCTCCAACACATAAAACCCACCCCGATGACATGTGGGGCCAACCGAGTACCCGTGGCCCAATCAGAAGGGGCCACGCGGTCTCTTCTCTCTCTCTCTCTTTTCTCACTCTCTCACCCGCACCCACCCCTCTCTCTCTCCTGTACCGGGGCCGGCGGCGAGCTCTCAGGCGGCGGTGCTTCGCCGGAGTTGGTTCCCGGGCTCGGGGAGTCTTGGGGAAAATGTCAAAAGATCGGGGAGCTCACCCCGGGGCTGGCTCAGTCGCTCGGAGGGACGGAGGAGGCCGGGGAGGGGCTGCCGACGGCGAGGAACGGCGTGGTAGCTCCGGTGACGACGGCGACGGGATCCACGGCTTAGATCTACACCGAGACGACGGAAACGAGTGAGGTAGGGAGAGGGGTAGCTTAGGGAAGGAGTAGAGGGGTCGGGGCTCACCAGATCCGAGGGGAGAGCTCGCCGGAGTATTCACCGGAGGTGGGGACGAACGCGATGCAACGGGGAGGTTAGGCACGGATCAGCAGCGAGGAGGAGTGGAGGAGGTGCGGAGCGGGATGGGTGAGCTCGGGAAAGAGTCGGGGGAGCTCGGGGAGGCGTCTATGAGCGTCGATTGCTCGTCGGAGCACGACCGGACTCGAAGGGGAAGGCGGAGACGGGCTCGGGAATGGATGAAGAAGAAAAGGGGAGGAGCGGCTAGGGTTCCAGAGGCTTTGGGGGGAGCAGCCGGTCCGAAAAGGGCCCTTAAAAGGGGCGGCGGCCGGTCGGGAGCTCGGACAGGGGCGGAAGGCACCGCCCCCGGCGGCGAACCCACGTCGGAGACGTGGCCGACGCGGTCTGACAGGCGGGCCCGCGCGGCTGACGGGGGAGCGGGTGGACACGGCTTCGCCCGGAGGCGCTTTCGCGCGTAGAAAACGGGAAATGGCGAGGGGGAAAAGCGGTTTTGGCTGTGGGCTGAGTTAGCGGGCCGCCCGAGGTTTCGGCCCAGGGGGAGGGATTAGGGTTTCTTTTTCATTTTTCTTTTTATATAATCCAGATTTGTTCCCCATGACATTTTATGTACCAAACCAGCTCCAATTAACCTAAAATTTTTACAGGAGCTTCCTGATATTATTCTTGAGCTACTGTAGGAGTTTGAACCAATTTGGGACTGATTTGACCTAGGTTCCCATTCAAATTCCATTTAAGGTTTGAATTGGGATTTGTTTTTGTGATATTTCATGTGCCAAAATAGCTTCAAAAATTATGAAATTTTGGCAGGGGCTTCAAGGTGATTAATGGGACCTACTGTATAAATTTGAATTGCTTTGGGCAATGTTTGACTCATGTCTCCGTTCAAATTCCGACTTAGGGTTTACCCTTCAATTAGGTTTCCAGAATTTCTGAAGTTTGGCGAGGGTTTAGGGTTTCTACCCTGGGGCTATGTATGAAATCCTGGAACCTTTTTATCTACTAGAATCTGCTCTGCTACCAAACCCTAATTTCCAGCTCCTTAGGGTTTCCGGGTTAGGGACGGGGATTCACCGGAGGGTTCGATGACTCCCTCTACCCTTATCAATGACTTTGTTATTTTGAATACTTCAAATAATTTGATTGGTGTTTGTTAATGTATCCACCGAGGATGAGATATTAACATATTATATAATTTCAAATATGTTGATTGGTGTTTGCAACAATCATCCACCGAGGATGAAATATTAACATATTCGATATACAACTAGGTTTAAGCAAGGTGTGGTGATGATGATGCCATGTATGCATGAATGGCGATCAAAACCCTAATCGTTCAAATTGGGTGTTACAGATGACTCTTCTCCCTGGAACCTAATCATCCTACTTACACTCATTGTAAACATTAGATTCCAGTTTGGGTTGCCATTAACCATCAAAACCATTTAGGGGCCTAGATGCTTTTTCAATCTCCCCCCTTTTTGGTGGTTAGTGGCAACCCATTCAACATTATCAAATAAAGATATGAATGAGTAGTACATGTGTAGGTTGTTAGAATATACTCCCCCTGAAGCTGTGCATAAGAGATTTGCTTTTGGAATGCAAATGCACATATTTGAATTATAACCATGGGTAGTATTTTCTCACAACTTGCATTTCATCAGTTCAGAAGCATTAAATGAATCATGAGTAAAAGACTGGGCTGAACTTATAATGATGCAGTTTTTAGAGTTTCTTTTAAAGCATGTTCTGAGCATTCATTGAAATGTGTTATGATCAGAGCAAACATATATATATATATATATGAAGCAGAATATGTGTGAAGAGTCAGAGCATAAATCAGATCAGAGTAACAACCATTCACACATACTAGCACATGACAGAATAGCATAGCTCAGAACATAAAGTAAACTGCATCAGATCATCAGAGCGTAAAGAGATGACTTAATGTGATCAAGACATAAGGAAACAAAATAAAAAGAACAAGTCTTGATACATAGCAAAACTCTCTACCCTTTAATATATATATCTCCCCCAAAAAAGGTTTTCTCCCCCTAAACCTTTTCTCCATTCTCTCCCCTTGCTTCTCTCCCCGTTTGACACAAAACACCAGAAAAGGGTTAGGAAAAGAAACTTCAGATTGACTTGGATCGCAAGAGCTGAAGAACCTCTGAGAGTTGAGTCTGCATTTGATCAACCTTTGTGTGCAGACTGGTCATTTCTTCTCAGAGCTAGAGATTCTCTTTGCGTAGAGCTGCAAATTGAACAGGCATGACCTTGTTTTGGTAAGCTCTGGCAGCTGCTTGGGACATCAGTGAGGAAGAGAGGGTGCCGTCTTCTGCTACCTGTGTCACAGACACAAGCTCAGCTGGGTCAGCTGTAGGATCACCAACTGTGACACCGGTTGGCGCAGGGAGAGGAGAGCCATGGGGTTGTGATGCTGGATCTTGAGAGGCTGTTGGACCAGCTGTGTCACCGGGGAGTGGCACAGGTGAAACACTTGGCTCACCAAAGAGTGCTGGCACAGCCATCTCATCAGGATGATCATCAGCTTGAGGTCTGAGCTGGGTTTTGGCTGTCTTCACTGAGATATCAAAAGTTGATTCCAGAAGACCTGTTCTCTGAAGGATCATATACATGATGTATGACCCATACCTCAGCTTACCCTTCTTATCTTTCTAAACAGCATCAATTTCATGAAAGATGTAACGTGCCACATCAAAATACTGATTCTTAGCAATATGCACTAGCACCTGCCACACTGGATTATACACTGCATCTGTGTTGCCTCCCTTTGACAAAAGGGTGACATTGAGAATCTTTACCAAGTGTTTGGTAGTGATGGTGATGCCCTTGAAGTACACATGATCTGAATGGGCATTGGCAGGGAATGTGAAGTTCCTTGGATAGAACTTTCCTCTTTCAGCATTTGAGACTAGCTCTAATTTGAATAGATTAGGCATTCTAGGCTCCATAGGTGCATTAAACAGGCTATTGAACTCTGGAGCTATAATGGATAGCAATTGTCCCCTAGTTCTCCAGAGCATGACATCTTGATTTTCTTGTTCTACCCACACAGTGGCATAGAATTCCTTGATCACTTCAGGATCATAGCCTTGTTGAAGATTGCATAGGAACTCAAGGCGTGCTGCTTGTATCAAAGATGGAAGAGCACGCAGCCTAGAGTCTGTGAGAGCATCCCAATCAATAGCTTTGCAATCTACAAACCCAATCAAAGATGGAAGCTGAAGCTGATTGAGAGCTGCATGAGAATGCCTTCTGCTTCTCAAGGATTTTCTGTCTTAAATCCTTTTGGCAGACTCTGAGGTGGCTGCCTTTAATTGTAGATGCAGATCTGCTATTTCACATAGAAGTGCTTTATCTGCATCTGTAGGCTCTTGAAAAGCGATTGAGATTGGCCTGGCCTGCGTTGAGAGCTCAAGATTCTTGGCAGTGTATATCATAAGAAGTTGCTTATTCACTTTCTCATCTGTTGTTGCACTAATCTGATTTGCGAGTTTGTCCATTTCCTCTAATAAGAGCTTGTCATTCCCTATGTCTGCTTCAGACATTTGTGGTTCAGAGACAGGCTCTTGAATTGTGAGTGTGCCCCTTGGCAACACTACATCTGCAACTGAGATCTTCTTGACCTTCCTGATTGCTTGCCTAGGCTTCTTAGCAGCTTCTTTGTCCAAAGATGTATGATGGACATCCACTGTTGATCTTGTCCTCTTGGAAGGAATAAGTTGAGATGAGCTGGACTGTCCAGCCTTAGTTATTGCAGTTCTTTTCAGCACTTTCTTCTGCCTATATGCTTTTTGTTGTGCTCTTCTTCTCTGAAGAGCTTCCTCTCTCTGTCTCCGCCTCTCTCTTTCTTGATCAGAGTCTGAGATGGTAATCTTTCTGCTTGACTCTTCGGGATCTGACCATTGGAGACCACTGTCCTCTCTGACTGACCTTGAACACATCTATAGAGATGAGATAGATAAGAAAGAGTGAAGGAAAGAGGTGTTCCTAAATGCAGAAGATAGTAGCTGTGTTGGCCACCTGTGTGAGGACAAAGGTGACACAGGTGAGGACTTAGAACCAAACTGAAGTCTCCACCTGTTGAATAGGCATGCCTGTGTGACAGGTGAGACCTTAGCGGTGACACAGCTACGCCCAGAGGCGGAAGGCAGATTCACGAAAACTAGGATTTAACGAGGTATTGCCACTAGATTTCGAGCTAGATGAGACCAGAAGGCTAAACAACAGCTAAACCAACCCTAATTAAGGACAATGCGGTAGTGGATTAAATTCTTGAGCGATTGCATTGACATGAATTTAGGTTGAGCGCAAAGAAGGGTTGGCTAGAGCTTTCTTTGATCGAAAACTTGGCAAGGCGCGGATAAAACGATGCTGGAGCGCCTTGGAAAGCTTCTCTAACGAGTTGAATATTTTTTCGAAGGGCGGAATTCATGATTTCGACGAAAACTCGAAAGTTTATCGCTCGGCGGAAGTTTGGGGTTTCTGCGGTCGAACAGGGTTTCATGGGAAACGCGAGTTCCTTTATATAGACCGAAGGGTTATGAAGTGGCTGTGTCACAGCCGAGTGGATGACCTGTGTGACACAGGTGAGTGAAGAAAAATCCCTATAACCAATGAAGTTCAAAAGAATTCACCTGAGATACAGGTGGATGACTCAGGTGACAAGTTTTTCATCAGGAACACCAAGATAGATAGAATTTAGGTAAGAGAGAAAGCATTTGAGCACTATCAGAGTGTCCTTATGAAATCTTCCCAATGTCAGTTTGCCAGAAAATCAAACAAGCAAAGCTAAAACTGACAAGAGTTGATTTAGAAAACCCAGTTAAGATAGGAAAACATGCACACAAAAGATGTGCACAAATAGCTCAGTGAAAACTCTTAACTCAAAGCATAGAACACACCTCTGGCACAGGTGGGTAATGCAGATGAAAACACATATAGCATAAACAGCATGCACATATGAGCTAGACACCAAGCCAAACTTTTTATTGTAAGTTAGAGACATCAATGATATTCAATTCACTCCTCAGAGCACAGAATCTAGTCTCATATAAGGGCTTGGTGAATATATCAGCTAATTATTTTTTAGTCCTTACATGGCACAGCTGTATGTCTCCTTTCTCAACATGGTCTCTAAGGAAGTGGTGCCTTACTTCTATGTGTTTGGATCTTTGGTGGTGTACTGGGTTGTTAGCTAACTTAATTGCACTTTCATTATCATAGAAAAGGAGTACTTGATTAAAAGATATGCTGAAATCTTTCAAGGTCTGCCTCATCCATAATAATTGAGCACAACAACTACCAGCAGCTATATACTCAGCTTCTGCTGTGGAAAGGGCTACTGAGTTCTGTTTCTTGGATGACCAGGACACCAAGAGAGCCCTAGGAATTGACAAGTACTAGAGATGCTTTTTCGGTCAACCTTACACCCTGCATAGTCACTATCAGAATAGCCAACTAGCTCAAAATTTACACCTTTGGGGTACCACAAACCAAACCCTGAAGATTGAATCAAATATCTCATAATCCTGCGTACTACTGCTCTGTGACAATCCTTAGGGTTAGCTTGGAATCTAGCACACATGCATACACTTAACATGATATCTGGCCTAGATGCAAAGAACCTATCATGGACCTAAATTCTTTTTGATCAACATATTTACATTTAATTTTTAAGTCAGATGACTATTAGTTTGCATGGGAATATGAATAGGCTTTGCATCCTTCATGCCAAACTTGGTGATGATGTCCTTGGTAAACTTTTCTTATGAGATAAAAGTCCCTTCCTTGAGTTGCTTGATCTGGAGTCCTAGGAAGTACTTGAGCTCTCCATCCATGGACATCTCAAACCTCTTGGTCATCATCTTGCTAAACTCATCACTCATTGAACGGTTGGTACTACCAAATATTATGTCATCAACATAAATTTGGCACACAAATAAGTCTTTTTCATTCCTCTTAGTAAAAAGAGTTGTGTCTACTAAGCCCATTTTGAAACCATTTTGAAACCATGCTCTAGGTGCTTGTTTTAGACCATAAAGTGCTTTGTGCAATTCGTAGACATAGTGTGGTTTCTTACCATCTTTAAAAACCAGGTGGTTGCTCAACATAGACTAATTCAGAAAGTTTACCATTTAGGAAGGCAGACTTCACATCCATCTGATATAGCTTGATGTTATGATGTGCAGCATAGGCAAGTAGAATTCTAATTGCTTCTAGTCTTGCCACTGGTGCAAAAGTTTCACCAAAAGTCCAGACTGATGCGGACATCTCCTGCACCAAGGGTGAAGATACTACGGCTCATTCCAATCTACCAAGTCCACCTCCAAAATCTCGTGGTCCAATGACAAGAGCTCGAGCTAGGGCTATCCAACACAATGTGTTTCTATTCCTTGACTCCTTCCCACTTGATCTGAGGTCGAATGGTATACTATCTGATGCTTCAACTCTTTGCTTGCTTAGGTGTGAAGGAACAACCAAGTGGAGCGACGCCAAGGGGAGGAAGGACTTGGGATGCTGCCTGGGAAGCATGTCCGGACATTCCGGACAAGGAGACCCGGACACTCCGGACGTACCAATCCCGGAGACACCGAGATTCCACAACACACCCGGACATTCCGGGCAAGCCCGGAGTCTCCGGCCGTCCCCCACCAGGAATGTACTCCTCTCGGGATGGTACCCGGACACTCCGGGCCCAAGCCCGGACATTCCGGGAGGGTGGCCGAGAACAACGCCCTCCAACTCCACGGCCCGGACACTCTGGTCCCCCAGACCCGGAGACTCCGGATGACCCCTGCCCGGAGCACCAACTCCGACCCTCCAGACGTCCACTGATCAAGACGTCTGGACGTTCCGGAAAACTTACCCCGGAATGTCCGGGCCCTACGGCCGGACATTCCGGACAAGTTACCCCGGAATGTCCGGGCGTACTGTCTGCGCACAGTAATGGGCCGAGGCCCATGTAAGGATTTGGCTTAGCCCTCAAGGGTTTACGGGGTTAGGGCTATAGATACCCTGTACCGAAACCCTAATCAAGATTAGACTCGTTGTTAAGACTAAAAGTGAGCTTTGCTCCTAATCTAGGGTTTCTTCCCTCTAGATTAGGGTTCCATCTTAGGCCTTGTAATCTCCCTTGGATTGTAAGGACCGGCGCGTGCCCCTGGATGGTAATCGAGGCATTCATTGAGAGGAGGAGTTGATTTGAGTCCTAGTTCCAAAGGCTAACCCGTTGGGGTTTTGTTGTTGGTTTGGGATTTCATCTAGGCCCTTCTAGTTACCCCTTGTCCAAATCGTGAAGATCGGGAGCCCTCCGTATCAACTTGGTATCAGAGCTCTAGGTTGACACGATTTGGATTTGTATCCCCTCCTTTCCCTACCCCCAATTGCTAGCTTTGTTTTGGTTTTTCTTGCCTATTTCGAAAACCCCACAAAAAGAGCCTGATTTGAAATCTTGATGCAATTCGGAGTTTTGGGTGAGTTTTGGTTGGTTTTGATCCATTAGATCTTTGCTATATTTGTTGATCTAACCTTCCTTTGCGTTGCCTTGGCCTATTACTCATTTTTGCCCTCCGTTTCGTGGTTTTTGGAGCCGCCCCTGTTTCAGATCTGAAAACTCCCAGCACACCCGGAGTATCCGGCCTACCCCGGAGTCTTCGGCCTACAGCAGCCGGAAGTCACTACTCTCGGGACGTGCCCCGGAGTATCCGGGAAATCTACCCCGGAATCTCCGGGCCCACCCTGGAGTGTCCGGGTAATCTACCCCGTAATCTCCAGACAGAGCAATTGCAGACTGCATCGAGCGAGGTATAACCGTCTATCTTGCTCTCTTCCTTTGTGAGCCAACATCCTCCTTTTGCGATGACTTTGATCCTATCAAGACTAGCTCTTCGATGATTGCTAGGGTCTTGCGCACTTGTTCTATCTAGTTTAACTATTCCCAAGCAATCAAATAACGATAGTCTTGTAAGATCTTGGCACAAAAAAAAGAGAAGAGGAAGAAAGGAAAGAAAGAAAGAGAAAGAAAACAAGCCAATGCCAATGATCCTTTGTAGGGAAACGCAAGCTTGAAGGAAAATCCGATCAGGAAGGGTAGTCAAGTGTGCAAATCTTTAATCCTAACTTTGCAATCGAGCTAGCGTCTTTCCTTGTATTTGTGCAACGCGAGCTCATAGTCTTCGCTAGGAACATCTTGTACTAGCTCAATTTCTTGGTTGCACAAATCCCAATATCATTGTGTGTGAGTTGTCTTGTGCTTTGTTTATATCCTTAAGATCAACTCTTATTGCATTGCTTTCATTGTGGATTATTACTAATCATCACAAAATCTCATTATTCCATTTTGCTTAGTATCTTGTGCTAATCCTTTCCGAGATCCACCAAAAGCTTTGTTGAATTAGTGCCTTGGGACTTGGAACTTCTTCAACCTACTCTTGAGGAACGCGTTTACCTTCCGCGGGCCCCCGATCCTTCAATCCAAGGAGGCAAGGACTTCGGTGGTGAGTGAGGTGAGGGAGTTCCCAAATTCCACATATTTCAATATATTGTTACATTGCTAACCATGTCTAGGGAAGGGATCCCATGGAGCGAGTGGTAATGAGGATTGTGTGACTCGAGGGCAACATTTGGCCCTCCAACGGAGCCTCCATGACACTGTGGACAATTTGAGGCATGATATGACCCGACAGATGGAATCTATGAAGACAAGCATTGTGCAGGAAGTTGTGCAAGCACTTCGAGGCCAAATTCCAGAAGCAGAGATTGATGAGGAGGATCCTCTTGATGAGACCGATGCCGAGATGGCGGCACGGCGTGCCCAAGCTCGAAGAACAGCTAGACACCGAGCATCCCTTCCTCCATCAGGAACCCGAGACCCAACCTTGGGGCCACGCAATCATGGTCGGGCAAGGAGCCACCAAGGACGTGATGGGCATGAGGGAAGTGCATCAGAAGGAGGATCAAGCTTTTCATCAACCTAATGGCCAAAGACATCAAAGACACCCGGACAGAGACCCAGGGTTCAGAAGGCGGAATTATCATGATGAGGGTACAGAACACCGGCAGAGGGTCCACCAGGAGATGGGGAAGAAAAGTTTGGTAAGCTGAAGTTCACAATGTCCCAAGTTCTCCGGTGATGCCATGGATCCCGAAGAATACCTCACATGGGAGCTCAAGGTGAACAAGGTCTTCCGGATGCACAATTACTCCGAAGAGAAGAAAGTTGCTATGGCCTCACTTGAGTTCGATGGATATGCACTTATTTGGTGGGAACAAGTGCAAAATCAGCGAGGCGAACATGGAGAGCTGCCTGTCCTGTCTTGGACAGAGATGAAGAGAGAAATGCGGGCTCGCTTTGTGCCCAAGTACTATAAGTGAGATCTCTTCAAGAAACTCCAAGACCTCAAGCAAGGCAGTCGGTCAGTTGAAGAATACTTCAAGGAAATGGAAACCGCATTGATCCGAGCTAATGTCCAAGAGACTGAAGAGCAAACTATGGCCCGTTTCTTGGCCGGGTTGAACCATCCAATCAAGCGCATCGCCGACTATCAACCCTACAACACAGTTGTGGAGTTAGTACATCAAGCTATCAAGGCCGAGCGCCAAGTGCAAGAAGACGCTCGCTACTCCAAGTCTTCAACATATGCAGCACGTTCCACTCCTTACACCTCACGTGCCACGCAGTTGCTCCCTCGCCCCAGTCCGAGTGCAAAGTTTGCCCCAAGAGCTACCTCAACCAAGACAGAAAGTCATATGGGAGGTGGAAGTACAAGCGTGCGCCAATGGTCAAACACAAGCCGTCCTACCACCTCATCTTCAAAGGATGCACCAGCTCAAAGCAATATTTCTTCAATGGCTTCAACGGGCAAGACCCGTGACATTGTATGCTTCAAGTGTCAAGGGACGTGGTCATATGCAAAGAGAGTGCCCCAATGCACGAGTAATGTTGATCACTGAAGAAGGCGAGTATGAGTCTGCTAGCGAGGGCGAGATTGATGCCATCCATGAAGTAGCCCGGATTGAACAAGAAGGAGAATATGAAGATGGACAGGAGCGAATCTATTGCGAGACCGAGTCGGGTCCATCCCTCGTCGTCACCAAGAAGATCCTCACTGTCCAACTTCAAGATGAGCCTGAACAACGGTGCAACCTCTTCCAAACCAAGGCCGCAATCGACGGCAAAACCATCAAAGTCATAATCGATGGAGGGAGTTGTCACAATTTGGCAAGTCAAGAGCTGTGCTCTAAACTCAACCTGAAGTACAAGAAGCATCCACGTCCTTACCATGTGCAGTGGTTGAGTGACAGCGGCACCGTCAAGATACAACACATGGTGCAAGTCTCTTTCAAGATTGGAGCCTATCAGGACACGGTGGAGTGTGATGTGGTACCCATGACGGTGTGCCACCTTCTGTTGGGCCGCCCATGGCAGTACGACCGAGCAGCACGTCACGATGGCCACACTAATGAGTATATCTTTCGGTGGCACCATAAGGAGTATGTACTTCGCCCCTATGACGCCAAGCCAAATCATCGCCAACAATGCTCAAAAGTTGGAAGGGCTTCAAGAAGAAAAGAAGAGAGATGAGCGAGAGAGCACAACTTTGAGTGACTTCCACAAATCGGTGAGCGAGATCCACAAGCCCAAAATGAGAGAAAAGAGTCAGGAAGCGAATCGAGGCTTAGTGATTCTAGCCACCAAATCCGAGATGAGAGGAGTGAGGAATGACCCACCTACACTACACTTTGTACTTGTATACAAAGATGTGGTTGCTTTGACTAATGACTCACCCCCACTTCCTCTAGCTATGTCTCGTGTTTTACAGGAGTTCGAGGATGTCTTCCCCGATGAGATCCCGACGGGGCTTCCACCCATTCGAGGCATCGAGCACCGCATCGACCTCATTCCCGGAGCGCCTCTTCCCAACTGGCCACCTTACCGCGCCAACCCTGAGGAGACCAAGGAAATGCAACGTCAAGTACAGGAGCTACTTGTCACGGACCCGGAATTGCATATGATTAGGGGAACGAGAAGTCGCCAAGGACCAAAGGACTCGTTCGCCCGGTGGCACGGTACCTGCGCCGTACGCACCAAGGTAGACGATCCGACACCCGCCAGGTGCGAGCCGGCCGGAAGCGACCAATCTTCCCAAAATCACATACAATTCCATAATCCGGTGAAAAGTCAGAGTCATTCCCGAATCCTACCACGACAAGCAAGGTCGGAGGAGCCCGGCAATTCTACCCACACCCTAACCTAGCTCGGAAGCTAGTGGGTCGCTCGAAAGCCCGGTAGAACGCCCACACCCTGCCTGGCTGGCACAGCATCTCAGCCAGCGGGTCACTCAACCAACTCCTGCTCGACTTAGTAGAAAATGGTACGGCCTCGATCTTTCACGGCATACCCATACACTTCATATCACTCACGCATTGTGCAGGGGCAGCCCGGATTAACAACTCGGATATCGTCACAAAGCTCTACATTACGATATTAATAATAACAGTCCACGATGGGACAACATATTACATCAGTCGGTTAACACCGGAAACATATCCGAGTACGGAGAAAATTAACAACAGCGGAAGCAAAATAATAGTCCCACAGCGACATAGTGATCGCTGAACAAAACACTAGCTATCCCATACATCGAACACAACCGAGGAAACCAGACACGTCAAACATCGTCGAAAAACTCTTCGACCACCGGCTCACCTGCAAGCTCCAGGGATAACCTGGGTGAGTATGAATGTACTCGCAAGACTTATCCGTGCTTGATTAAATGTCCTACTCATACTAGTGCAACAACAATTAAACATGAATGCTTCTCAGAGTAACAATATACTTAATTATGGAAACAAGGCATAATTAACATGGAGGGAGGACAACTAATCAATATACTACTCCGGTCACCAACCAATCAACATCCATTACTAACACGTTTACTTGCATCAGTTTCAATCACTTAGGGTTCAGTCCCTAGGTTAATCCCAATCTCAATCATCAACACCTAGTTCATTCACTCTCTCGGACCGTTCCGACGATACAACCACTAGCGATATTCGAGAGCATTATCCCTTGGAGGTTGCAAAGCTCCAAGCGGCCTTTACCATCCGACATACCCTAGCGTTGATCTCGGCAACGTCCACGTGGTGACAAGGGAAGTAGCCACGCTGGAGTTACCTCAAGGTTGGTATCGCGACAATACTCCCATACACCTGGTCGCAACATGCTCCTCCAGTGATACCAACTTTATCCAGTTGACCCTTTTTCCTTCGGCTCTCACATCTCACCTTAGGTTCAAGTATTTAGTTCATCGATTAATTCCAACCATCACTAGGCACACAATACAGCACATCCTAACATACTAGTTTAGCCGAACTTAACCACAATCTACGAACGACGATACAACATCAACACATGGATAGAATAAGCAAGTACTGAACAAATAAAAGGGATGCAACAAGCTCTGCTTGCCTTCGTAGAACTGTTCTTGTTCTGGCGTCTGCTCGTGAGCCTGGAGGTCTCCTTCTTCGTAATCTAGTGCAAGCAAATTGGATATCGAAGATAAGCAACAATGCAATCAATGAATCCAGCATGTATGCATGAGTGTTGATGCAAGGAATGGTATTGCTTAACAATATATCGACATTAGGGTTGATTGGTTGTCCTAAGCTATATGCATGCTCAGATTCATGCGATTACGAATTAGGGTTTTAGAGGTAATCACTTATGGTGAAGTGGCAATGAACATGCATGTTAATAATTGATTAATATTCTGAACTAATTGACTAGCGCAACTGAAATCAATTAAATCGAAGTTACGATCAATTAGTTATGCACTTGTCGAGTTAGGGTTTACGGGGTTCGACGAATAAAGGAGCTAATACCTAAGACCTATCATGCATGTATTCTTACTGGGATTTCAGTGGTTACAAATCGTAGTATATCTCACAAGGATTCTAGAAAGGTATAATTTGTCGAGATCGGAGTTATGATGATGAAACTAGGGCTTACGGATCCTCGACACTAACTAATCTTCTACCCCAGGTATCAGGACGTGCATGTGTTCAATTTCAAGTTTTGATTCCGCCATCTGGTAGAGAATCTCCTGAGCTTTCCAAATATATAAAATTTTCCAAATTTGGATAAGTGGTTTGAAAGTTATGCATGTTTTAAGTTTCATTCAAAATCTGCCCTAAAATTTCGAAACCCTAAATGCTACGGACACCCGAAGGTTACACAGTTCGATCTGAAATTTCTAAACACACCCGAGCTAAACCTACCCCGAAATCCCGTCACATAACCTTGACCCGCTGACGTCTGGGCCCAACCCGAACACGCGTGGACCAACGGGAAGCAGCCACGCGGCTCACCCCACTCCCTCTCTCACCCGCCTATCTCTCTCTCCCTCTCTGTCTTCTTCGAATCCGGTGGCCAGGGACGGCGGCGACCTCGCCGGAGGCGGCCAAGCGACGCTCGGGGCACGCCGAGCCTCGGGGAGAGGGGGAAAAGCACCGCGGCCTTACCCTCGGGCTGATGCGTGCACGGAGAGGTCTTGGGGAGGCCTGGAGGAGGCTGGCGGCGAGGAGAGGCGTCGGGATGGCTCGGTCACCGGCGGGGACGGTGCTCCTTGGACGGATCTGTGACAAGAAAGCGACGGGGAGGTGAGGGAAGGAAGGAGGAAACTCGGGGAGGAAGAATCGAGGCCGGAGGGATACTGGAGTCTTGGGGATTCTTCGTCGGAGTTCTTGCCGGAGACGGAGAAGACGGCGGCGTGGAAAAGCTTCAGTGTACGGATCTGGAATAAGAAGGCGAAGACGGTTAAGGGGAGATGAGGGGGGGGGGTACTAGAGTGAAGAAAATGGGACGGAGGGGCAACCGGAGCGGCCTCTGGAGGTGGTCGGAATCGGGGCCGGAGCTGAGGAAGACGCGGCGGCGGCAGCTCTGGAAGCACGCGAGGTTGCTAGGGTTTTGGAGGAGAGGATGGAGGGAGGCAAGGGCTGTCGGAGGGGCGCTTTATAGGGCGGCGGCTCGGTCGGGAAGGGGGCTGTCGGAGGGGCGCCGCCCCGAGTGGCCTCTGGTCGCCGGAGACGTGGCGGGGGGCGCCCCGACGAGCGGGCCCCACGCACTGGAGGGGGAGGGGTCGCCGACAGGCGGGCCCCGGGTGTCAGCGGGTGCGGGGAGAGAGGCGCGCGCGCAGGGAGGGGAAATGGGCCGGCCGAGGCAGCCCAGCAGGCTGCGGCCTGTTCCTCATTTCCTTTATTCCTTTTCTTTTTCTTTTATTCCTGCTCACCCCTCTTATCATTTTATGTATAAAACTTTGTCCAATTGTTTTGAAATTTTTACCAGTCCTTCCTAATAATATTCTTGAGCTATTGTAAAAGTTGGAGCCAATTTGGGACTGATTTGACCTAGGTTCCCATTCAATTTCAATTTAGGGTTTGAATTGGAATTTGTTTTTATGATATTTCATGTGTCAAAATAGCTCCAAAAATTATGAAATTTTGGTAGGGACTTCAAGGTGATTGATGGGACCCACTGTAAGGGTTTGGACTACTTTGGGGCTGGTTTGAACTATGCTCACATGCACTTGTGATTTAGGGTTTGAATTCGGGTTTGAGATAGAATTGAGCCCTAGTGACTCCCAAAGGTTTTGAAATTTGGTCAGGGGTTAAGGTTACTCCATTTTGAAACTATTCATGGAGTTTTAGAACATTTCTTCTACTAGAGTTTGCTTCATTCGTCGAAACCCTAATTCTGGCATATTTAGGGTTTGGGGTTAGGGACGAGGATTCACCGAAGAGTCCGATGACCACTACCACTTATTAATGACTTTGTTATTTTGAATACTTCAAATAAGTTGATTGGTGTTTTGACATTGTTATTTGAAATACTTCAAATAAATTGATTGGTGTTTGTATAAATATCCACCGAGGATGAGATATTAACATATTCTATAAAGTAAAGTTGATATACAACTGAGTTTAATTAAGGTGTGGTGATGATCATGCCATGTATGCATGAATGCAAGATGAAACCCTAATCGTTAAGTTTGGGGATTACAAAACCTACCCTCCTTAAAAGATCTCGACCCGAGATCGTTAACGGTCGACAAACAAGGTGGGGAACTCGGTCTTGAGCCATTCTTCACGCTCCCAGGTAGCTTCATCTTCGGTGTGGTTGCTCCACTGGACCTTGAGGAACTTGATGGCACGGTTCCGGGTCTTGCGCTCGGCTTCATCGAGGATGCATACCGGTTGTTCCCGATATGACAGGTCTTCATGCAACACTTCCATCTCGGGGTTGGTCTTCGCCTCAGGGACTCGATGGCAAGCCTTCAACTGGGACACATGGAAGACATCGTGCACTTGGGACAGCTCGGGAGGCAACTCCAACTGATATGCAACGGTTCCTCGTTTGGCTAAGACTCGATATGGCCCGATATAACGAGGGGTCAGCTTTCCTTTCATTCCCAAACGGTGAACTCCTTTGAATGGAGTGACCTTAAGATATACGCTATCTCCAACCTGGAAGGTAACCTCTCGACGGCGTGGATCGGCGTAGCTCTTTTGCCTGGATTGAGCTTCGCGAAGACGTTGACGGGCATGGTGAACTAGCTCTTCAGCTTCTTCGATTGGGTTGGGTCCAAAGAATTGTCTCTCGCCTGTCTCTGACCAGTTCAATGGTGTTCTGCACTTTCTTCCATAAAGTACTTCAAAGGGGGCCATTCCGAGGCTGGTTTGGTAACTGTTATTGTAGGCGAACTCTGCATACGGCAAGTATTCTTCCCAATTGGAACCAGCTGTGAGGGCACAGGACCTTAACATGTCTTCAAGGATTTGGTTTGTTCGCTCAACCTAACCACTGGTTTGCGGATGGAAAGCAGTGCTGAAGGATAAAGAAGTGCCCATAGATTCGTGCAAGCATTTCCAAAACCTGCTGGTGAATTGAGTGCCTCGATCTGAGATGATTCTCTTGGGAACACCATGGAGACAAACAATCCGAGAGATATACAACCTTGCTAGCTGGCTCACTTTGTGCGTTGTTTTCACAGGGATGAAGTGGGCGACTTTGGATAGACGGTCTATAATCACCCATATTGCATCGTTGCCCTTTGGGGATCTCGGCAAGCCTACAACAAAATCCATACCAATCTCTTCCCATTTCCACTCGGGAATAGAGAGTGGTTGCAGTAAGCCTGCGGGTCTCTGATGCTCGGCCTTCACACGGCGACAGACGTCACATTCAGCAACATATTGGGCAATCTCCCGCTTCATCCGGGTCCACCAGAACTGACGACGGAGATCTTGGTACATCTTGGTACTGCCTGGATGGATGGTCAATGGGGAGTTGTGGGCTTCATGGAGGATTAAGTCCTTTAGTTGCTTGTCCTTGGGCACCACAAGTCGTTTTCCAAACCATAATACTCCATCCTTATCTTCTGTGAAACAAGTTGCGGTACCAGTCTTCATCTTCTCCTTGATTTTCTTCATTCCAACATTCTGAGCTTGAGCAGCCTTGATTTGATCTTCTAATGATGGCTTCACCTCCAAAGTGGCGAGGGTACCCTGTTCAACCATCTCCAAGTTCAGTCGTTGAAACTCTTCGTGAAGAGGTGGTTGCTGCTCCTTGATCACAGCGTTGTTGCAGTAAGCCTTCCGACTAAGGGCATCAGCAACGACATTGGCCTTGCCGGGGGTATAATTTAAGCCCAAGTCGTAATCCTTGATTAACTCAAGCCACCTCCTTTGGCGAAGGTTCAGGTCCGGCTGGGTGAACAGATACTTTAGGCTCTTATGGTCCGAATAGATTTCACAGTGGTTACCGATGAGGTAATGGCGCCAAATCTTGAGGGCGTGAACCACAGCTGCTAGCTCTAGGTCGTGCGTGGGATAGTTGGCTTCATGAGGTCTCAACTGTCGTGAGGCGTAAGCTACCACGCGACCTTCTTGCATGAGGACACAGCCTAATCCATTGTGGGAAGCATCGCAGTAAACCTCGAAGTCCTTATTGACGTCTGGGAGAACAAGCACTGGGGCTGATGTCAGTCTCTTCTTGAGTTCTTGAAAACTGGCTTCACACTTGTCAGACCATACAAACTTGGTGTCTTTCTTCAACAATTCGGTCATGGGCTTCGCTATGGAGGAGAAACCTTCGATGAATCGACGGTAGTATCCTGCCAATCCCAGGAAACTCCGGATCTGGGTAACTGATTTGGGTTGCTTCCACTCTTGTACCGCTTGCACCTTGCTCAGGTCTACCGCGATACCTTGAGCTGAGAGTATATGGCCCAAGAATTCCACTTGGCGTTTCCAAAACTCGCATTTCGAGAACTTGGCATACAGACGATGCTCACGGAGCTTGTCAAGCACCCTTCTCAAGTGATCTTCATGTTCTGAGTCGGACTTGGAATAGATGAGGATGTCATCGATGAAGACGACAACAAATTGATCCAGATACTCCATGAATACTGAGTTCATGAGTTGGGTAAAGGTGGAAGGGGCATTGGTCAACCCGAAGGACATAACTGTGTACTCGTACGACCCATAACGAGTAGTGAAGGCTGTTTTTGGAATGTCTTCAGATCTAATCTTTATCTGATGGTAGCCCAGCCTGAGGTCAATCTTGGAGAAGACACTTGCCCCGGTTAACTGGTCAAAGAGGTCATCAATCCTGGGTAGAGGGCATTTGTTCTTCACGGTAAGTTCGTTCAAAGGGCGGTAGTCAACCACCATCCTTAGACTTGAGTCCTTCTTCTTTACGAACATAGCGGGGCAACCCCACGGCGAGGAGCTAGGTCGGATGAAACCTGTTTTCCTCAAGCTCCTGGAGCTGCTTCTTCATTTCTAGTAACTCCTTCGGGGATATCCGGTAGGGTCGTCTTGAGACAGGGGCGGTTCCAGGAGGAAGGTCGATGACGAACTCCACTGCGCGATCCGGGGGCATACCGGGCAACTCTTCAGGGAAAACATCCGGATACTCACATACTACAGGAACTAGCTCAATCCCCTGATCCTGGGTATCGCTGAGGGCAAAGAGACATCCTGTTGGGGACGAGGAGACAAACACCACTTCTTTACCGGACTCGGAGGTAAGAGATACCGATCTTCCTGCACAGTCTATCATAGCTTTGTGTTGGATCAACCAATTCATGCCCAATATGAAGTCCAACCCAGCTGATCCCAAAACTACCATATTGCCCAGAAAGGTTTCCCCACCAATCTCTACTTTAATACCCTCGCAAACCCGTTCGGTTCTGATTTCCGAACCGGGTGTTGCAACGATGAGGGGATGATGCAATGCTGATGATGGAACATGGTTATCATGCACAAACTTGCTGGAGATAAAAGAATGAGATGCTCCGGAATCGAACAGAACAGTTGCAGGAGTTGAGTGAACGGAGAGCGTACCCAGCACCACTTCTGGCGCGTCCTGTGCTTCCTCGGCTGTAATGTGATTCACCCTGCCGCGCCCGGGAACTTGAGGCTTGTTGGGGGCTGGACCCCTGACTTGAGGACCTCTGCCTTGCTGTCCCTGTTGTGCCTTGGGGGCAAAGGCATTTCCGGTGCGCGGCTGGCGACAAGCGCTAGCGAAGTGCCCCATCCTTCCGCAGTTATAACACTGTACCTTAGTGATGTCAAGCGCTGGCCTTGGCTGTCCGCTCTGTGGATGAGGCTGAGCATTCTGCGGCTGGGGACGCGAAGCGTAACCCTGCGGTCTTGGAGGATATTGAACTGCAAGGCGGGGTGGCTGCTGCTGCCACACCCGCGGCTTTTGTGAGCTGCTTGCAGCAGACCTTAGCGCTTCCCTCTCGCGCTTGCGGTTCTGGCTGAGAACGGACTCTCTTGCTTCTATGTTAATGACTTTATCCACCAAGTACTGAAAGTCGCGCACGTCAACAGTGGCTAGCCTTGCCCGCATCTCATCATTCAATTTATCCATAAAGTGCCGGACCTTCTCTCTATCGGTGGAAACTTCCTGAGGGGCATATCGCGACAAGTGGTTGAATTCGCGAAGGAACTCCATGATGGGTTTCTTTCCTTGACGGAGATCTCTGAACTCCTCCCTCTTCAAGTTCATGATACCATCGGGGATATGGAAGTTGCGGAAACCGGTTTTGAACTCGTCCCATGTGACCACATGGCCAGCAGCTTGCCTGACCAAGAAGTTTTCCCACCATTCTGCGGCCGCGCCTGCCAGGCAGTGGGAAGCGAACCTGACCTTGTTAGCTTCAGCGCACTCTGCTAGCTCGAGTTTCCTATCAATGACGCGGATCCAGCTATCTGCCTCCAACGGGTCATCAGCTTGGTATCAGAGCCGAGCTGACCGTAGGAAGCCAATTGCAGGTGGTCGTTAGATAGGAGCTTCCGCTGCGCCTCGCTGATAGGCCAGCAAAACTATTTAAAAGCATAAACCCTATGTTTAAAATTAATAAGTAGATTGCTTTTTATTTCTTCACCTCCTCACTCTTAGTTCTGAAGTTCTTCTCTATTGCATTTGTTTTCATTGTGTGGCTAACCCTGTCCTCTCTAACCCCAAAAATTTGTATAGGATGGTGTATAACGTTGTGACCGACCCGCAACAGCTTGGAGGATGGGCTGCCTTGTTGTGGAGGATGTTGGAATATCTTGGAGTGCCCCCGGAAGAACTCCCTGCCTTCCATGCCAAGACTTATAAGGTTCATGGGGAAAGACTCACTTTTGGATGGCATGGGTCCAGGTGAAGGTTTCGGACTTGGATCAGACCTTTACATCATCTAGACCCAGTGATGAAGATGCCCGATTGGAAGCCTCAAGAAAAGCAGTTCTCCACCTACGGCATCACTTCGACGAGATCTTTCTATTTTCTCCCTTCCGTCTCATTCCCCAGATTACTGATGGAGGTGCCAGCATTAGGGTACCAGTGCCAAGTGACGACGAAGAAGATGATGAGACTGAGTTGGAGACGATCCAGCACATTGTTGATGCGGAAGTAATGCACCACAGGCTGTATCAGGATTATGGAAAGGCTACTCAAGAAGTGGAACGATTGACAAAAGTTAACCGCAAGCTTCGCATGGAGTTGCGCCGGAGATACCATGTGGCGAATGAGGATGAGTCTTGCGGCGAGAGCCCTTATGTCCCGGTGGAGGAGCCAACCCCGACTCCACCTTGTAAGACCAACCAACCTGAGAGTTCTGGAGCGAAGCCGCGCAAAAGGATGACAGCCCGACAGTACCTTCGGCTTTTCACCCCAAGATCCTCAGAAGCAAATGCCTCGACGCCAGCCACCTCAGTTCCCACTGATGAAGCTGCACTGTCTGAAGAAGAAGAAGAAGACCCGGAAGAGCGTGTGTGGTACACCACGAGCAACCCACCGTCCGATGAGAAGTGAGATGAACGCTTGGAGAATAGCAATGGAGGCTTACGAGACCTATTGGTGTAGTGAAGAATCATTAGAAAGTCCTTAGAAGTGCTGTTTGGAGTTAGCATTAGGCCAAAGGTCTCATTTTGTAATGTAAGCCGGATCAAACCCTAGGGTTAAAACATCTTTTGGAGATGTGTAATTGGGTATTAAGGGCTGCAATTTTGACGTCTTGTAATGTTTAGATTCGCCGTAAGGTGACCTAAACCGCAGCCCCAATCTATGGACTATGTTGAACGTATTGTGGCAATCCAGTATCGTTCTTATCATTGTTCTGTCCTTCATTTTCTTTTAGGGAACAATGTAGCATGTTCATAAATACCCCACTGAACCAATGTGAAACATTTGCTTTCAGCCTCTCTAACCTTGATCCGTTCTTGCTGTTGTCCTTTGGTTGCAACAGAATGGCGTCAGGAACCCGTGGTGCTGCCCGTGGTCGCCGTGAGCGCGATGAGGAGGAAGTGCCACCTCCTCCTCAGCAGCCAAGTGTTGCGGACCTGCTCATGACCCAGAACAGGATCCTCGAGCAGCTGGCGCGTAATCAAGGCGCCGGCTGTCACGGACCCGGAATTGCATATGATTAGGGGAACGAGAAGTCGCCAAGGACCGAAGGACTCGTCCGCCCGGTGGCACGGTACCTGCGCCGTACGCACCAAGGTAGACGATCCGACACCCGCCAGGTGCGAGCCGGCCGGAAGCGACCAATCTTCCCAAAATCACATACGATTCCATAATCCGGTGAAAAGTCAGAGTCGTTCCCGAATCCTACCACGACAAGCAAGGTCGGAGGAGCCCGGCAATTCTACCCACACCCTAACCTAGCTCGGAAGCTAGTGGGTCGCTCGAAAGCCCGGTAGAACGCCCACACCCTGCCTGGCCGGCACAGCATCTCAGCCAGCAGGGTCACTCAACCAACTCCTGCTCGACTTAGTAGAAAATGGTACGGCCTCGATCTTTCACGGCATACCCATACACTTCATATCACTCACGCATTGTGCAGGGGCAGCCCGGATTAACAACTCGGATATCGTCACAAAGCTCTACATTACGATATTAATAATAACAGTCCACGATGGGACAACATATTACATCAGTCGGTTAACACCGGAAACATATCCGAGTACGGAGAAAATTAACAACAGCGGAAGCAAAATAATAGTCCCACAGCGACATAGTGATCGCTGAACAAAACACTAGCTATCCCATACATCGAACACAACCGAGGAAACCAGACACGTCAAACATCGTCGAAAAACTCTTCGACCACCGGCTCACCTGCAAGCTCCAGGGATAACCTGGGTGAGTACGAATGTACTCGCAAGACTTATCCGTGCTTGATTAAATGTCCTACTCATACTAGTGCAACAACAATTAAACATGAATGCTTCTCAGAGTAACAATATACTTAATTATGGAAACAAGGCATAATTAACATGGAGGGAGGACAACTAATCAATATACTACTCCGGTCACCAACCAATCAACATCCATTACTAACACGTTTACTTGCATCAGTTTCAATCACTTAGGGTTCAGTCCCTAGGTTAATCCCAATCTCAATCATCAACACCTAGTTCATTCACTCTCTCGGACCGTTCCGACGATACAACCACTAGCGATATTCGAGAGCATTATCCCTTGGAGGTTGCAAAGCTCCAAGCGGCCTTTACCATCCGATATACCCTAGCGTTGATCTCGGCAACGTCCACGTGGTGACAAGGGAAGTAGCCACGCTGGAGTTACCTCAAGGTTGGTATCGCGACAATACTCCCATACACCTGGTCGCAACATGCTCCTCCAGTGATACCAACTTTATCCAGTTGACCCTTTTTCCTTCGGCTCTCACATCTCACCTTAGGTTCAAGTATTTAGTTCATCGATTAATTCCAACCATCACTAGGCACACAATACAGCACATCCTAACATACTAGTTTAGCCGAACTTAACCACAATCTACGAACGACGATACAACATCAACACATGGATAGAATAAGCAAGTACTGAACAAATAAAAGGGATGCAACAAGCTCTGCTTGCCTTCGTAGAACTGTGCTTGTTCTGGCGTCTGCTCGTGAGCCTGGAGGTCTCCTTCCTCGTAATCTAGTGCAAGCAAATTGGATATCGAAGATAAGCAACAATGCAATCAATGAATCCAACATGTATGCATGAGTGTTGATGCAAGGAATGGTATTGCTTAACAATATATCGACATTAGGGTTGATTGGTTGTCCTAAGCTATATGCATGCTCAGATTCATGCGATTACGAATTAGGGTTTTAGAGGTAATCACTTATGGTGAAGTGGCAATGAACATGCATGTTAATAATTGATTAATATTCTGAACTAATTGACTAGCGCAACTGAAATCAATTAAATCGAAGTTACGATCAATTAGTTATGCACTTGTCGAGTTAGGGTTTACGGGGTTCGACGAATAAAGGAGCTAATACCTAAGACCTATCATGCATGTATTCTTACTGGGATTTCAGTGGTTACAAATCGTAGTATATCTCACAAGGATTCCAGAAAGGTATAATTTGTCGAGATCGGAGTTATGATGATGAAACTAGGGCTTACGGATCCTCGACACTAACTAATCTTCTACCCCAGGTATCAGGACGTGCATGTGTTCAATTTCAAGTTTTGATTCAGCCATCTGGTAGAGAATCTCCTGAGCTTTCCAAATATATAAAATTTTCCAAATTTGGATAAGTGGTTTGAAAGTTATGCATGTTTTAAGTTTCATTCAAAATCTGCCCTAAAATTTCGAAACCCTAAATGCTACGGACACCCGAAGGTTACACAGTTCGATCTGAAATTTCTAAACACACCCGAGCTAAACCTACCCCGAAATCCCGTCACATAACCTTGACCCGCTGACGTCTGGGCCCAACCCGAACACGCGTGGACCAACGGGAAGCAGCCACGCGGCTCACCCCACTCCCTCTCTCACCCGCCTATCTCTCTCTCCCTCTCTGTCTTCTTCGCATCCGGTGGCCAGGGACGGCGGCGACCTCGCCGGAGGCGGCCAAGCGACGCTCGGGGCACGCCGAGCCTCGGGGAGAGGGGGAAAAAGCACCGCGGCCTTACCCTCGGGCTGATGCGTGCACGGAGAGGTCTTGGGGAGGCCTGGAGGAGGCTGGCGGCGAGGAGAGGCGTCGGGATGGCTCGGTCACCGGCGGGGACGGTGCTCCTTGGACGGATCTGTGACAAGAAAGCGACAGGGGAGGTGAGGGAAGGAAGGAGGAAACTCGGGGAGGAAGAATCGAGGCCGGAGGGATACTGGAGTCTTGGGGATTCTTCGTCGGAGTTCTTGCCGGAGACGGAGAAGACGGCGGCGTGGAAAAGCTTCAGTGTACGGATCTGGAATAAGAAGGCGAAGACGGTTAAGGGGAGATGAGGGGGGGTACTAGAGTGAAGAAAATGGGACGGAGGGGCAACCGGAGCGGCCTCTGGAGGTGGTCGGAATCGGGGCCGGAGCTGAGGAAGACGCGGCGGCGGCAGCTCTGGAAGCACGCGAGGTTGCTAGGGTTTTGGAGGAGAGGATGGAGGGAGGCAAGGGCTGTCGGAGGGGCGCTTTATAGGGCGGCGGCTCGGTCGGGAAGGGGGCTGTCGGAGGGGCGCCGCCCCGAGTGGCCTCTGGTCGCCGGAGACGTGGCGGGGGCGCCCCGACGAGCGGGCCCCACGCACTGGAGGGGGAGGGGTCGCCGACAGGCGGGCCCCGGGTGTCAGCGGGTGCGGGGAGAGAGGCGCGCGCGCAGGGAGGGGAAATGGGCCGGCCGAGGCAGCCCAGCAGGCTGCGGCCTGTTCCTCATTTCCTTTATTCCTTTTCTTTTTCTTTTATTCCTGCTCACCCCTCTTATCATTTTATGTATAAAACTTTGTCCAATTGTTTTGAAATTTTTACCAGTCCTTCCTAATAATATTCTTGAGCTATTGTAAAAGTTGGAGCCCATTTGGGACTGATTTGACCTAGGTTCCCATTCAATTTCAATTTAGGGTTTGAATTGGAATTTGTTTTTATGATATTTCATGTGTCAAAATAGCTCCAAAAATTATGAAATTTTGGTAGGGACTTCAAGGTGATTGATGGGACCCACTGTAAGGGTTTGGACTACTTTGGGGCTGGTTTGAACTATGCTCACATGCACTTCTGATTTAGGGTTTGAATTCGGGTTTGAGATAGAATTGAGCCCTAGTGACTCCCAAAGGTTTTGAAATTTGGTCAGGGGTTAAGGTTACTCCATTTTGAAACTATTCATGGAGTTTTAGAACATTTCTTCTACTAGAGTTTGCTTCATTCGTCGAAACCCTAATTCTGGCATATTTAGGGTTTGGGGTTAGGGACGAGGATTCACCGAAGAGTCCGATGACCACTACCACTTATTAATGACTTTGTTATTTTGAATACTTCAAATAAGTTGATTGGTGTTTTGACATTGTTATTTGAAATACTTCAAATAAATTGATTGGTGTTTGTATAAATATCCACCGAGGATGAGATATTAACATATTCTATAAAGTAAAGTTGATATACAACTGAGTTTAATTAAGGTGTGGTGATGATCATGCCATGTATGCATGAATGCAAGATGAAACCCTAATCGTTAAGTTTGGGGATTACACTACTTGACAAGGGGTATGTTCGCGAAAGCTTAAGTCCTTGCGCCGTTCCCATTATTCTTGTCCCTAAAAAGGACGGATCTTGGCGCATGTGTGTTGATTGCCGAGCCATCAATAATATCACCGTGCGTTACCGCCATCCCATTCCATGTTTAGATGACATGCTTGATGAGCTTAGTGGCGCAACCATTTTCTCTAAAATTGATTTGAAGAGTGGCTATCACCAAATAAGGATGAGTGAAGGAGATGAGTGGAAAAACCGCTTTTAAAACTAAGTTTGGTTTGTATGAGTGGCTTGTCATGCCTTTTGGATTATCCAATGCTCCCAGCACTTTCATGCGCTTAATGAATCATGTTTTACGCCAATTCATTGGTAAATTTGTGGTAGTCTACTTTGATGACATTCTCATCTATAGTAGAACTTTGCAAGATCATGTTAGCCACCTTAGACAAGTTCTACTAGTGCTTAGGAATGAACGCTTGTTTGCTAATCTTGAGAAATGCACTTTTTGTACGGAGAAACTTGTGTTTCTAGGCTTTGTTGTGTCTACTCATGGTATAGAGGTAGATGAGTCCAAAATTGAAGCTATTAAAAATTGGCCTACCCCTGTCAATGTGAGTCAAGTACGTAGTTTTCATGGCCTAGCAAGTTTTTACCGTCGATTTGTCAAAGATTTTAGTGCTATTGCTTCCCTTTGAATGAATTGACTAGGAAGAACATTCCTTTTGTATGGGGAGCAATCTCAAGAAAACGCTTGTCAAGAATTAAAGCAACGTTTAACCGAGGCACCCTTGTTTGCTTTACTGGATTTTGTTAAAACCTTTGAAGTTGAATGTGATGCTAGTGGAATCGGTATAGGGGGTGTGCTCATGCAATAAGGTAAACCGGTCGCTTACTTTAGTGAGAAATTGAATGGTGCTCAACTCAATTATCCGGTTTATGATAAAGAATTGTATGCTTTGGTTCGTGTCCTAGAAGTTTGGCAACACTATCTTTGGCCAAAAGAATTTGTTATTCATTCCGATCATGAATCCTTGAAATACCTTAAGGGCCAAGCTAAATTGAACCGAAGACATGCAAAATGGGTTGAATTTATTGAAACCTTTCCCTACGTAGTCAAATACAAAAAGGGTAAAGAAAATGTTGTGGCGGACGCTCTTTCCCGCAAAATGACCCTCTTGAATCAACTCGAAGTTAAAGTTTTGGGTTTAGAGTGCTTGAAAGATTTATATGCTAATGACCCTGAATTTGCTTCCCCTTTTGCTAATTGTAGAGAAGGAAAGGGTTGGGACAAATATCATGTGCATGAGGGTTTCCTTTTTCGAGCTAACAAACTATGCATCCCCGAGTCGTCCGTGCGTTTGCTACTTTTGCAGGAATCACATGGCGGTGGCTTGATGGACACTTTGGGAGGGATAAGACCTACATGATGCTGTCCAACCACTACTATTGGGTGAAAATGCGACGAGATGTGGAGAGATTCGTCCAACGATGCATTACATGCCACAAAACTAAGTCAAAACAGAACCCTCACGGTCTTTATACTCCACTTCCTGTTCCTAGTGCACCTTGGGAGGATATTAGCATGGACTTTGTGTTAGGATTGCCTAGGACCAAAACGGGGAGGGATTCCATATTTGTGGTTGTGGATAGGTTCTCAAAAATGGCTCATTTCATTCCATGCCACAAGACCGACGATGCTTCACATGTTGCTACATTGTTTTTCAGGGAAATTGTGAGGCTTCACGGCGTCCCCAAGACCATTGTCTCCGACCGTGACGTCAAATTCCTAAGTTACTTTTGGAAGACGTTGTGGGCCAAATTGGGCGTCAAGCTCCTTTTCTCCACCACGTGCCACCCTCAAACGGATGGGCAAACCGAGGTCGTCAACCGCACCCTCTCAACACTCCTTCGGGTCATGATCAAAAAGAACTTGCGGGAGTGGGAGGACTGCATTCCCCATGTGGAGTTCGCCTACAACCGTGCGGTACATTCTACCACAAGCTTGAGTCCCTTCGAAGTGGTGTATGGTTTCAATCCCCTCTACACCACTCGATCTTCTTCCACTACCACTACATGAGCGAGTCAACATGGATGCCTCCAAGCGAGCGGTGTTCATCAAGAAGCTCCATGAGACGACAAGGGCCACAATCGAGCAACAAGTGCTTCGTCACGCCAATAAAGTCAACCAAAGCAAGAAAAAGATGGTGTTTGACCCCGGTGATCTTGTGTGGATTCACCTCCGCAAGGAGCGATTTCCGGAAGAACGTAACTCCAAGCTCAAGCCACGCGGAGATGGTCCCTTCCAAGTGCTTCAACGCATCGGCGACAACGCCTACAAGATTGATCTTCCACCGGACAAGTACTCGGTGAGCAACACCTTCAACATCGCGGACCTTTCACCCTTCCATGGCTACAATGACTTGGAGTCGAGGTCGACTCCTTTTCAAGAAGGGGGAATGATGCGGACATCTCCTGCACCAAGGGTGAAGATACCACGGCTCATTCCAATCCACCAAGTCCACCTCCAAAATCTCATGGTCCAATGACAAGAGCTCGAGCTAGGGCTATCCAACACGAGGTGTTTCTATTCCTTGACTCCTTCCCACTTGATCTGAGGTCGAATGGTATACTACCTGATGCTTCAACTCTTTGCTTGCTTAGGTGTGAAGGAACAACCAAGTGGAGCGACGCCAAGGGGAGGAAGGACTTGGGATGCTGCCTGGGAAGCATGTCCGGACATTCCGGACAAGGAGACCCGGACACTCCGGACGTACCAATCCCGGAGACACCGAGATTCCACAACACACCCGGACATTCCGGGCAAGCCCGGAGTCTCCGGACGTCCCCCACCAGGAATGTACTCCTCTCGGGATGGTGACCCAGACACTCCGGGCCCAAGCCCGGACATTCCGGGAGGGTGGCCGAGAACAACGCCCTCCAACTCCACGGCCGGACACTCCGGTCCCCAGACCCGGAGACTCCGGATGACCCCTGCCCGAAGCACCAACTCTGACCCTCCGGACGTCCACTGATCAAGACGTCCGGACATTCCGGAAAACTTACCCCTAGAATGTCCGGGCCCTACGGCCGGACATTCCAGACAAGTTACCCCGGAATGTCCGGGCGTACTGTCTGCGCACAGTAACGGGCCGAGGCCCATGTAAGGATTTGGCTTAGCCCTCAAGGGTTACGGGGTTAGGGCTATAAATACCCGTACCCAAACCCTAATCAAGATTAGACTCGTTGTTAAGACTAAAAGTGAGCTTTGCTCCTAATCTAGGGTTTCTTCCCTCTAGATTAGGGTTCCATCTTAGGCCTTGTAATCTCCCTTGGATTGTAAGGACCGGCGCGTGCCCCCGGATGGTAATCGAGGCATTCATTGAGAGGAGGAGTTGATTTGAGTCCTAGTTCCAAAGGCTAACCCGTTGGGGTTTTGTTGTTGGTTTGGGATTTCATCTAGGCCCTTCTAGTTACCCCTTGTCCAAATCGTGAAGATCGGGAGCCCTCTGTGTGAAGGACCCGATATTTTAGACCGATTCAAGGAGTTCACAACAAGTGAAGATGGTGACCATAGCCGCTACCTGCGACGGACTATGGCCCACCCCCGCCCCGTGCGATATGCATACGAGACAATGCGTATGACTCACCACGGCCTGATTGAGGGATCACGATTCCAAAACATACGCCACAACGCGTATGACTCACTTTGGCAATGGACCGTTCATTCACTTTGCACTTCACTTGAATCGAAATAAAATAACAAGTTCCTCCATATGCGCCGAACCACACTCCCCATTCAACATACACGCATAATAGACGGGAGGTGGGGGCATATGTTGGACAGCAAGCATATCATCACACGAACCACTACGATTAGATAATAATACTAGCTGTCCACCTTGTGAACAAAAGGTTACATCACTCGGCTATAACCGAAAGTTTTAGTCAAATCCATAAAGTGAAACGAGTAGCAGCGGATGAAATACTCAAGACCCACAGCGGCGCATCAACCGCTGTCCAAAACATTCCCACAAGAACCCCATGAGTCGAACACTACCGAGGAAACCACAATTTCAAGTGTCGTCGAAAAAGTCCTCGACCACTGGCTCACCTGCAAGCTCTAGGGATAACCTAGGTGAGTACAAGAGTACTCGCAAGACTTATTCGTGCTTGATTAAATGTCCTACGCATGGATTTACTACAGCAGGAATAAACATGATGCTTCTCAGAGTAACAAGATACATAATTAAGAACATAGCATAAACAGTGTGAAAGGAGGACAAGGTAGGTAACATGCTAATCAGGTTACATACATATCAATGTCAAATCACCCCAAGATCCATTTAACCAATTCCAAATCAATTGGGGCAGCCCATATTTCAAATCCAAATTGATCCATCATATACACATTTTTATTCAATCTCTCGGATCGATACCGGCAACTTGACCACTGCAGGTGTAGTGAGTGCATAACCACTTGGAGGTAGCAAGCCTCCAAGGGGCATGGAGACTTACCTCAACTATGCCTCAGTGGTGGTTCCCGCTAACGTTCCCGCGGTGATAAGGGAAGTGACACGCTGGAATAAGGTTGGTGTGACGATAAAACTCTACTTACTCCTGGGTCGCCTTCAAACTTCAATTAACACCAACCATACCCATTGTGTACGCCCTCGGCTCTCCCAACTCACTTAAACAATTTGGTTGTTGGGCAATAAGAGGTTATCAACGTATTGTACATCCTACACATGCTAGTGTGCTCAACCTTGCACATCATATTCAAGTAAACATCCACACATAAGCACACATGAACAGGGCATACACATGAGTACGGAAGATAAAAATGCAACAAGCTCTGCTTGCCTTGCTCAAGTTGTTCCTGGTCTTGCGGTGAATCGTGAGCCTGGTGGTCTCCTTCTTCGAGCTCTAGTGCAAGCAATGCGAATACCGGAAACAAAACGATAAACGAAAATAATGAGTCCAGCATGTATGCATGATGATAAAAGCTGGATATGCATTACACATGTGATCTAAGAAGGTTAGAAACCTGCTGTAACAAGAGTTTCCTAGTGGAATAGGTTGAAGTTGCGCTACAACCCTAATATTATATGCATGTCATTTTACTCGGTTGTTAGCTATGGTGGAGATTAATATTTATAGTGAATGATAATGTTATGAAGTGTTGGTGTTATGAAAATGTACTGTGATATGATCCTAACGCAATTGAAATCACTAAATTTAGGGTTATATTCATCAAGTTATGAGCTATCGAAAATATCATACGAATAGGGGTGATTTAATTCAAACTCAAGTGGATCTGGATTTACATTCCTAATTTTGAAGTTTTGGTTCTAGACAAATTGTAGGAAATTTCGTGAGCTTTCCAACGATATAAAATTTGCTAAAATCTGAGCTACGGATCAAAAGTTATCGTCGTTTCAAATTTTATACAAAACCCTAACCCTAATTCCTTTTCTGCCTACGAAACCCTAAATGCTAAGTGCACCCGAGAGGCTACGCAGATTTCCCACTCTTTAAACGCACTGGCTGACATATGGGGCCCCTGGGTCAGTGCTGACCGGGTAAAGAAATCCCAGTTAGCTGCTGACTGGGCTCCCGGGACCAACCGTGGGCCGCCACGTAGCTCAACCCTCTCTCTCTCTTTTCTTTCTCTGGAAGTGGCCAGCGGCGCTCGGGACGGCAGAGCTCTCACCGGGGGCTCACCGGAGAAGGCTCGCTAGGGGCTTCGGCAGACTTGGCCGAGGATGGAAAAAGAAAGAGGAGCTCACCCCCGGGACGATTCCGTGCTCGGGGAGGACAGAGGAGCTCGGGAAGTGGGTAGCGACGATGACCGGCGGCGAGGGGCTTCAGGCGACGGTGGGGAGGTCGCTTGGGGCTCAGAGCTGCAACAAGAAAACGCGAAAGAGGTTAGGGAGGAGATGGGGATGCTCAGGAGCAAGGAGATGAAGCTCGGGGACCACTGGAGCAGTTGCGCGAGCTCGCCGGAGATGGAACCGGCGACGGAGAAGAAAACGGAGGCGGCGAGGATTCCGGCACCGATCTGAAAAGGGGAAGGCGGAGGAAGGTTAGGGAGGAGGAGACAAAGCTCTGAGGTTAGAAGATGTAACCCGAGGTCCATCAGAACGAGCGCGAGGGCTCGCCGGAGTTGCTGCCGGACTCGGGGAAGGAGGAGGTAGCGGTGGCTCTGGAGGCTCGGATCTGAGCAAAAGAGGAGCAGGGGAGGTTACCGAGGAGGGGAACAAGCTCAAGAGCAACTCGGGGGAGGTCGGGGCTCACCGGGGTGCGGGGAATTGCTTGCCGGAGCAGAGGCCGAGCTCGGAGAAGAAAACGGTGGCGTGGAGAGGCAAGGCACCGGAGGAAGTCTAGGGTTTTCAGACAGAGGAGAGGGAGAGCGGGGCTGTCGGGGCGGCGTATTTAAGGGGCGGCACGGCTTCGGACAGCCGGTGGGTGGATCCGCCGCCCACCTCGGCCACTCGGCGCCGGAGGCGTGGAGGTCGGGTCCTAGCAAGCGGGGCCCGCGCGGCAGAGAGAGAGGAGGGGCGCGGGGACTGACAGAGGGGGCCCGCGCGACAGGGAGAGGGGAGAGAAAGAGCGGGGCGCCGGCGGGGTTACCGGGCCGACCGCATGGGCCCAACAGGCCTCGGCCTGGCAGCCCGTTTCCTTTTTCTTTTTCTTTTTCATTTTTTAAATTTCAGCTGAATTCTTTTCCAAATCAAATGGGCATTCAAACGACCTCCAAATGAGCTAGAATTTTTACAGGATGCTTGTAAACAAATATAGAACCTCTCATAAAGTTTTGAACTCATTTGGAGACTGTTTGACCTAGGTTTGAATTCAAATGCAAATAGGGCTCAAAATGGGGTTGAACTAGAACTAGGTCCTAAACTTCTCCAAAAATTTTGAAATTTGGCATGGAGCTAACATTTCCATATTCATGGCTATTCCCAAGGTTTGGAAACTTTTTATGCATATTAACTTGCCCATTTACTTAACCCTAGTTTTTATCTCGTTAGGGTTTGAATTCGGAGTTTCCATTGAGCTATCATCTTATGTAACGTTGGGATCTCTCTCGGGAAGGTATTGTGGGTGGATGGTCCCAACCAAGAAACTCCAGATCTTATTCACCTATCATTGCGAAAAACCCTGGTTTGCTAACCCAAATAAGTTGATTGGTGTTTGCTAAAATATCTACCGAGGATGAGATATGTACGTATTCTATAAAATATAATCATATCACATCTAAGTTTAAATAAGGGGTGTGTGGGGATGATGACATGTATGCATGAATGCAAGGCAGAAACCTAATCGTTGAATTTGGGTATTACAAAACCTACCCCCCTTAAAAAGATCTCGACCCGAGATCTCTAACGGTCGACAAACAAGGATGGAAATTCAGCCTTGAGCCAATCTTCACGTTCCCAAGTAGCTTCATCTTCAGTATGATTACTCCACTGAACCTTGAAGAACTTGATAGTGCGGTTCCGGGTTTTGCGCTCGGCCTCATCGAGAATGCATACCGGGTGTTCTCGATATGTAAGATCTTCATGTAGTACTTCCATCTCAGGGTTGATCTTCGTCGCGGGGACGCGATGGCAAGCTTTTAGCTGGGACACATGGAAGACATCATGCAACCGAGACAGCTCAGGAGGCAACTCCAATTGGTATGCGACGGTCCCTCATTTGGCTAGGACTCGGTAGGGACCGATATAACGAGGAGCTAACTTTCCTTTCATTGCAAAACGGCGGACACCTCTGAAGGGAGTGACCTTGAGGTACACACTATCCCCAATCTGAAATGTAACTTCGCGGCGATGAGGATCGGCATAGCTCTTAGGTTTAACACTGGAGTCAAAAGAGTAATGTTCACAGAAATTTGCAATACGAGAACGAGTAGTCACTCCCCTATGAATGGCACCAATGAGCAATCTACTAATCACAAGGGGTTCGGGTCAACCATCTATGTCACAGCTGTTGGTGTTGCCTGTGACATAGCTAGTTCTTCCTGCGACACAGATGGCTGAGACAGGTCCTCTGCATCCAGTTGATCATTGGCTGGGTTGTACTCGAACTCGATGTCTTGCTCTCCAGTGTCTTCACATAGTGGTGGAGCAGGTGGTTCATGATCACTTGGTGAGGTGAATTCCTCCTTGACAGTAGGTCTGATCTCACCAGTGGATTTCTTGAGAATGTCCTTGCTCCCTACATCATTAGCAACTTGCTCTCCTTGAGAGCCATAAGATTCATCAAAGTCCATATCTATAGATTCTTCAACAACCTTTGTAGAGGTGTAAAAACCCTATAGATGTGGGAGTTAGTAGCATAACCAAGGAAGATACCAACATTAGATTTAGCTTCAAACTTAGAGAAGCGTTTGTCTTTTCTAAGAATGTAGAACTTACAACCGAATACTCTGAAGTGTGACAAAGTTGGCTTGTTGTTGGTGAGCAACTCATATGGAGTCTTCTTAAGTAGTGGGTGTAGATAGAGTCTATTAATTGAGTGGCAGGCAGTGTTGACAGCTTCGGCCCAAAATCTTGGTGAAATCTTGTACTCATTGAGTAGTGTCCTTGCCATCTCTATCAATGTTATGTTCTTCCTTTCCACTACACCATTCTGCTGTGGGGTGTATGGACTTGAGAATTCATGCTTGATTCCATGCTTGTCCAGAAATGCCTCCACCTTGGAATTTTTGAATTCAGTCCCATTGTCACTTCTGACTTTGACTAGATTCACCTTCCACTCATTTTGCACTCTAACTATGAGATGCTTGAATTTCTTGTAGACATATGTCTTCTCCTTCAAAAAGAACACCCAAGTATAGCGAGAAAAATCATCTACAATGACAAAGCCATACTTATTACCTCCCAAGCTCTCATATGTTGTAGGACCAAAAAGGTCAAAGTGTATGAGCTCAAAAGGAGTAGTGGTGGTCATGATGGTCTTGGGACGATGGGCAGCTCCAACTTGCTTGCCGGCTTGACATGAACTACAGGGCTTGTCCTTCTCAAACTTCACCTTCTCCAAGCCTATGACATAGTCATGTTTGCTCAGCTTGTTGAGAAGCTTCATCCCTACATGTCCTAGCCACCTGTGCCACAGCCAGCCAACACTGGTCTTGGCCATGAGACACCGTGGAGCTGCAGCAGACTGTTCATTAAAATTCACAATATACAATTTTCCAGACCTGCATCCTTTGAACACTTGTGAATCATCAGATAGTTTAGAGGCTATAACCTCATCAGGATAGAAAGTGACTTTCATACCTGTGTCACACAGCTGTGACACAGATATTAGACTATAACCTATCTGATCCACAAGCATAACATTTGATAAAGAGTAATATTCAGATATGGCAACTTTACCAATGCTATTTACCTTTCCCTTAGAGTTGTCTGCATAGATCACATATTTGCTTGGCAGATTCTCATTGGTGATCTCTACAAACTCCTCCCTGCCTCCAGTCATATGTTGTTTACATCCACTATCCACAACCCAATCAGTTCCACTGGAGACAGTGTCCTGCAAATTTAGTTATGAAACTTAGGGACCCAAACTTGTTTGGTTCCCTTAGTAGTTTTACCATAAGCAGAGACGGCAGTAATAGGATTAGCAAGTTTGTTTGTAGAGTTCACCGCCTTAGCTATGGATGATATAACATGAATCCTCTTTGGCTGACTATCACCTGCAGCCTTAGGCATAAGAGTTAGCGAACTGTGCAAGCCACCTGTGACACTTGTATTCCCACAACTACGTGAGGTACCAGTGACACATGCAACAATAGTCTTAGGTACCCAGATGGCAGGTGACCATTTTCTCAGATGCTTGCGACCAACATATTTGGCCACTGTCTTGCAGAACATAGGATGGGTTAGATGGAATGGTCACATCATTCCTGTTTTCTTATTATGACTAACATAGTTGTTGTCATTTGTGCCTGCCTGTCTCACAAATTTAGCTGCAAGATTTTTCTCAGATACAGGATTAGTGATAGTAGGCAGTCTATCTTTATTCAAGATAGGAAAGTAACTGAAAGGGATCTCAGGAGTCGACTAGAGGGGGGGTGAATAGGTCGGCTCTAGAAATTAAAATGCCTAATGGGTTTCTCTTCTGGAGATAGGTCAATCCTAGAGAAAATATATGCAACTGATGCAGGTAACTGAGACTCAGCAAGATATATCAGATAAACACCAGACACTCAGATAGCAAACTCAGCTGATGTAGAACAAGTTATATTCAGAGCTAACTGAGTCTCAGGTGTGAGAGTCAGGTGAGTGCATCAGATGACGTGAACAGGAAAAGTACTAGCTTTAGCAGGAGCTAACTGAGTCTCAGGTGAGGAAACTCAGTTAGTGTGCAACAAATAAAGGTGCTCTAGTGATCTAAGCATACATAGATATCAGAATAAGTAAGAACAGATCACAAGACAGAAAGTATAGCACACAATGATTTGTTTTACCGAAGTTCCTACTTCTTGCGAAGCAGTACGTCTCCGTTGAGGAAGCTGTTCTCACAGCCGGCACCAAAACGTGCTCTTTCCTCGAGTACCTTTCTTGTGTGGAATCCTTTTATCTTGCTGCTGCAAGACAGGCAGACCCGAATCGCCCTCACAGACTCTTGGTGGCAGCCACACAAGACTTGGCTTGCTCACCAACTCCAAGAGCACTCCCACTCTTGGAGGAACCAGTACCTCGAAGATTACACCTGAAGGACTAAGTAACTCACTCTCACGATGGATGCACGCAGGCAACACTCACTTGGAGACCTAGAGCTCTTTCTTTCTCAACAGGTTGCTTTCGGGTTAGAGGCAAAGGTTGGGTACAGGTTCGAGGTTGAAAACCTCCCCAGGTTCCCTATTTATAGGGTCCCTGGCAGCTAGCCGTTACCCTCATGCCACGTCAGACAAAGAGCCACCAGACCTAACCTATCTGAGACTCAGCTAACGTGCACCTCTGGTAACCTACTAGCCACGGCTGAGCTACCCACCTGAGTCTCAGATGCCAAACTCAGGTGGACTCGGTTGCCTCAGGCAGCACCTGAGCACAACTCTGGCCGGCTCACTACAAGCCTAAAACTGATCAGAGAGCAATGGCCTCGCCACAGTCCCTGTCCAGCTCGCTCAGACCCTTGGCACTGGTTCCAAGCTTCTTCACCGAAGACGACTGCCCTTGTAGACGCACAGCGAACCCTTGGTCCTGATCCACCAGCTTCCTAGCTCCTCCAGGACTTATCAAGCTTGCATTCACGGCCCTTGAACTCCATCAAGCAACCATCACCTCGCTTGCCCTCGAGCACAGCCTCGGCTTCCTCGCAACTGTGCCTCAGGAACCTAGCTCAGCTGGTCCTTCTGACCTTCCTAGTTCCTTGCTCTTTTAGGGCTCATCATCAACAGTTGTCTCACTTCAGCTTTCACCTGTCCATCTAATCCCTGTTCACACTCATTGCAAAACATTAGACACAGGTGAGGATTGCCAATAACCATCAAAACCAAACTCTGGGGAAAGATAGCCATCCTTCCAAGCTCCATGGGAGTGGATGCACTTTCAATCTCCCCCTTTTTGGTGGTTAGTGGCAACCCCTTAAAAACATTCATTTAGATAAAAAAGAGTATTGCATTTAACCTTGTTTGACATCAACTCCCCCTTAAGATGTGCACAAGTGAGATTTTGCATTTGAATACAAGTGTACAGATCAGACTTAACATTGGAGAGTTGATGCAAACACAGGTTCTCACAACATAACTGAGAATATAAGCACAGCGGAATAGCAGGTATGTTGGAGGAGTACTTCAGCAAATAAGATAACAGAATGGATTGCATGCTTGAGTACAAATATCAAATATCAGAGCGTCATGTATATATCGAATATCAGAGCATAGAGCTAAAGAGAGTAATATCATGTATCAGAGCAGATCAGAGCCGATGTGATAAAAAGATCAATGTATTTCAATATATTTGAGCAATAACAGTCAATACAATACAAAAAACGAGGTGTTCAAGACTGATAAAAACATTTTGCAGTACATAGAATGTCTTGACACACATGCAGTCTAGTCTACCCCTTTACATACTGCTCCCCCTGAATATAATACTCTCCCCTTTAAGCTATTCTCTCCCTACTCCCCTTTAAGCTATTCTCTCCCTACTCTCTCTCCCCCTTTGCCACTAAGCACTAAAAAGAGATAGGAAGAAGAAGGAAGAAGATCCTCAGGGAGCAGGCTTTGGTTGCAGAAGGGATAGGATCTGATCAAATTTGCTGTTGACCGAGGCCTTGAGATCTGCCATCTCACTCTTGAGTTCAGATTTCAGCTGAGCCATTTCTTGTTGCAGTTCATCTTGTCTCTTCTTGATAACAGAGATCTGTACTGGCACAACCCGTTTAATGAAAGCATCAATGGCTGCGGGATTGTCTAGACGTTGAACCAAAGGAATACTGTCTGATGAAAGGTTCACAGAGACCGATGCTTGTCGCTCAGCAGGAGGAGATGATTCTCTAGCTGAGTCTCGGGTGGGAGACACCTGAGGCTCAGGTAGGACTACTGGGAGATCAGCTGCTGGCTGAGGTGGTCTGACTGAGACTCTGGTAGCTTGCTCTGGAGGCTCTGAAAAGTCTGACGGAGATGAGTTGAGGATGTTGTAGAAAGGAACTTCATCTTCATGGTCATCCTTCTGAGGTCTGAATTTGCTGAGATATCTCTTCTTGTCAAGAGAGAAGACTGTAGATGCTAAAGATGTTCTTTGGAGAATCATATGCATTAGATATGAGCCATATCTCATCTTGTCAGATCTGTTCTTCTGGCACTCATTTATTTCTGAGAATATGTATCTGGCCACATCAAACTTCTCTTTCTTGGCTATGAGCTCAAGAATTCTCCATACTGGATTGTATATGGCATCAGTTCCTCCACCTTTGGCACAGATGGATATGTTCAAGATCTTCACTATGTGCTTGGGTGTCTTCATCAATCCTTTGAAATTGGAGATATGCTTAGGGACTGCACCCTTAACAGTAGGAGGCACAAAGCCTGTAGGGAAGAACTTCTTCCTTTTCTCATTTGGAACCCAATCTGGCAGGAGACTCTTATCTTCTTCTGAGCCTTTGGATATGCTGATCTTCTGTAGCTTTGACCCTGATGGTAGATTGAACATCTCTGCAAACTCTGGAGCTGTGATGCACAGCAGTTGACCTCTTGTCATCCAGAGCATATAATCTTGATTGTTCTGCTCTACAAAGACTGTTGCATAGAATTCCTTGATAGCTTCAGAATCATAATCTTGGTTTAAACTGCATATCTTAACAAGTTGAACAGCAGCTAAAATCTGCTTCAGATTTCCTAAGCCGTTCTTGGCAAGGTTTTCCCAATCAATTGGCATGCTGTCAACAAAACCTTTCTTCTGCAGCAAGAGATGATAGCTTGATTGCTGCTGATCATTCCAAAACCTTGGATCAGTGCAATGTCTTCTTTTCAGATTTCCTTCACTGTCAAAGTATGGATTTGTGGTTCTCATGGCAGTGTAGTTTGATGTGCTTCTTGAATCCAGGTTCATGGAGGCTAAACTGGCATCTGCCTTTGGTAGCTTCTTGAAAGCAGTTGCAGATATAAATTTCATCATTGATGTGTCAGATCGTGCAACTTTTGAGAATATAGCTGAGTATTTGTCTTCCAATGACTCATCTGACTCTTCTAACTGAGTTTCAGCTGGGATATCTTCTGAGTCAGATGCAGAGGGGGATGAGTCTGATTCTTCTGCGGACTCTTTCCTTCCACTGCTCTCTTCTTCTTCTTGGTATTCTTCATCTGATTCAGACAGCTTTTGCTTCTTCTTACGAGGAGATGGAGGATGAGGATCACTTGGACTTGAATAGGAGTCATCTGAGTCTTCTGACTGAGCCTCAGTTGACTGAGCCTGAGACCCAGTTGGCATCCTATGAACTGACTCAGGTGCTGGAGAAGATACTGCTTTTTCTTGCTCTTCAAGTCTTGTTTCTTCTTGAGCAGGTTCTAAGTCTGATAGAGACTGAAATACAGAACCCATGCTCACTGATACTCCAACTGATGGATCTGCTTGAGGCTCAGTTGGGTTTTCATGTGCTTCAGTTGACTTCTCTTCAAAGGATGATCTTAGCTTATCCATAGATTCCTCCATAGTCTGCTCAAGTTCTTTTTCTCTTGAGTCAAGCTCAGCCAAAATGTTTTCAATTGATTCTATGGCAGCTTTCTGTTGAGTTTCCACTTCCGTGGGGACTAATTCTAGTCCAGCTGATGCAGCCGCCTGAGACTCGGCTGGCTTACTCAGTTGTGGCACTGAACCACTGACTTGCTGAAGGGGCACTGCATCAAGTGCTTGAGAACTGGATGTATAAAATATCCTTGAGTTTGTTTCAGTAATCTCATTTTGTAGATGCTTCTTACGAGCTTCATCAGTACACGAGTTTAACTCCAACATGTGATTCTCTATTCTCCTTTGCAGAATGATATCTGAGAACCTTGTCCAGAGAGGCTTATAGTCTTCTGAGAGTTGAGGGAATAGACGATCAATTTGTTTGATCAGGTCTGCTTTCTCTTGTCCAGATGCTTTTCCTTCTTGCTTCAGCAGCTTTTTGAGTTCTTCATGGATTGCCTTGTCCTTCAGCTGAGTTTCTCTTTGGAGTTTCACACTCTTTGGAACATCTGGTGATTCAAAGATTTGTTTTGCAAGGGCATCTATTCTTTCCTTCATTTGAGGCCTTTCCTCATCTGTGGCATTAGGCAACTTATCAGTTAGGTCTTGCCACTTTTTTATAAGTTTGCTGTGTTCCTGTCTTTTAAGAGCTTCTACTCTCCATTCAGCTTCTTCCTCTTCTTGGAGTTGCTTCTTTGTTTTCTTCTTGACTACCACAGCCTCTGATCTTGGCTTCTTTGGCACTTTGCTCAGGGATAAATCTGTTGACTTGCCTGCAGCCCTTGTCCTTTTGAGTGTATCAACTACTGGAGCCTTCTTGACTTTGATAACTGCGTCTTTCTCAGCAGCCTTCTTGGCTCTTTCTTCAGCTCTTTTCTTCTTTGCTTCCTCAGCTTGGGCTTTCTTTTCAGCTGCTTTTGCTTTCCTTTCTTGCTTCAATTGTTCTTCCTTGCTAGCTTTCTGAGCTTCTAATTCTCTCATTCTTTGAGCTGACTGAGCTGCAGCTATGTCCATCTGACGTTTCTCCTCTTGTAGCTGTTTGAGCCTAGCTTCTCTTTTGGCTAGCTCAGAGGGTGACATAGGCGCTTTTACTGATTTTTGTGCAGCTTCTTCTGCATCCAATTTCTTTGCAAGACTTTTAGCCTGCTCTGCCTCCCACTCTAACTGCTGCTTCTGACTTAGGAGCTGAGTTCTCAGACCAATGGGCAGATCATCAGTTATATCCTCAGCCACATTCCTTGATTCAGACATCTGCATAGGTGAGATAGGATAGAGAATAGATAAGAGATAATCCTATTGCAGAGAAAACAGGAATATTTGGCTATTTTTGGATGTTTTTAGGAGAGTTTCACAAGTCATCTCATGCTACCTGACTTAGCTACCTGACACTCAGGTGAGATAAATTGTGTAACTCAGGTGGAGTAGCAGAGCAACCTAGGTTTATCGAATCTTGCTGAAATTTGAGAATTCTGGACAATGAGTTGCAAGAAATCGTTCTAGAGGATAAAGGTACATCATCTCTGTCTAATTCCACAACTAAAAGCTACTCGAGAGCTTGGAATTCGCATTAAGGCGGAAACCACCCTAGTTCTGTGAAGAACAGCTCGAGGAGACTTACATTTGGAATTTTGATTGGAGATGAGGGCGCCAAAACAATCAGAAGAGCTTTGGGAAGCTTCGGAAAGAACGAAGATCGTCGGAGAAGCGCACGATCGATGAGAATCTGATGGCGGCGATGGGCGCAAGGGCACTGAGACTCTGAAGAGGGTTTAGCGCGAACCGTTACAGAGGTGGGTTTTTATATCCCGAGTGGCCCTGTGGCACCTGAGGGTCAGCTAGAATGCTACCTGAGGCTCAGGTAGGAAAGAAAAAATGAGCTGAGCTCCAGACTTAGGAATGTTCTCCGGGATTTTTGAATGTGTTCAGCTGAGGCTCATGTGGAAGACTCAGCTGACAAGGTTTTCAATAGGATTACCAGAGAGAGCTTAAGGATAAGAGATGAAAGCAATAGAGAGAATTTCTTTTCAAACACAGCTTGCCAAACAATCAATCAATACAGAGCTAAAGCTGTGTTGAATTGAAATAGATGGTGAGATCCAACTTATCTAACCCAATGGTGAATCTATGAGTTCAATAAGATGCAAAATCAGCATGGTATCTATAAGACCTTAACCCACCTGAGGTACAACCGAGACTCAGGTGGCTGACTCATGTAGAATGCAGAGAATGAAAAACCAGAAATGCAATCATGTGTACACGTGTATCATCATTTCCTCACTGCACATTCGAGATATCCATGATATTTAGCTCATGCCTGAGGGTACAGAACCTATTCTCATCTAAAGGCTTGGTGAAAATATCAGCTAGCTGAGCTTCGGTTCTAACATGGCACAGTTGGATATCTTTCTTTTCTACATGGTCTCTTAGAAAGTGGTGTCTCACTTCTATGTGTTTGGATCTCTGGTGTTGGACTGGGTTGTTGGCTAACTTGATTGCACTTTCATTGTCACAGAAGAGGGGTACTTGAGACATAGATATGTTAAAATCCTTCAAGGTCTGCCTCATCCATAACAATTGAGCACAACACCCACCAGCTGCAATGTATTCGGCTTCTGCTGTGGATAGGGCTACTGAATTTTGTTTCTTGGAACTCCAGGATACAAGGGAATGCCCTAGAAATTGGCAGGTACCTGAGGTGCTTTTTCTGTCAACCTTGCACCCGGCATAATCACTATCTGAGTAGCCTATAAGCTCAAATGGTGCACCCTTAGGATACCATAGACCAAACCCAGAGGTATGAATCAAATATCTCAGTATTCTACGAACAGCAGTGCGATGAATGTCCTTAGGATCAGCTTGAAAACGTGCACACATGCAAACACTCAACATTATATCAGGTCTAGATGCACATAAATACAACAAGGAACCTATCATAGACCTGTACTCCTTCTGATCAGTGGACTTACCTTGTTGGTTCAGATCAAGATGAGCATTTGTTTGCATGGGAGTAGATATTGACTTAGCTTTGTCCATGTCAAACTTCTTGAGGATGTCCTTGGCAAACTTCTCTTGAGAGATGAAGGTTCCCTGCTTGAGTTGTCTGATTTGCAGCCCTAGGAAGAACTTCAGCTCTCCTACCATGGACATCTCAAACCTTTTTATCATCATCTTGCTGAACTCATCACTTAGCACACGGTTAGTACTTCCAAATATTATGTCATCGATATATATTTGGCATACAAATAAGTCCTTGCCTTTAACTTTAGTAAAGAGTGTAGTATCAACAAGCCCAATTTTGAAACCATTATGTATAAGAAACTCCTTTAGGGTATCATACCAAGCACGAGGGGCTTGTTTGAGACCATATAAAGCTTTGTGGAGAACATATACATGATGGGGTCTTTTTGGATCTTCAAAACCAGGGGGCTGTTCTACATACACAAGTTCAGCAAGCTTACCTTGGAGAAAGGCACTCTTGACATCCATTTGATAAAGCTTGATGTTGTGATGATTTGCATAAGCTAAAAGTATCCTGATAGCTTCAAGTCGAGCTACAGGTGCAAAGGTCTCACCAAAATCCAAGCCTTCTATTTGAGTGTAGCCTTGAGCAACCAATCTTGCCTTGTTCCTCACCACTTGGCCTGTAGAATCTTGCTTATTGCGAAAGACCCACTTCGTTCCAATGACATTGTGATCCTTGGGTCTTTCAACAAGTGACCAGACTTCATTTCTCTCAAATTGGTTCAGCTCTTCATGCATAGCATTGATCCAGTCTGAGTCAGACAGAGCTTCACCTACATTTTTAGGCTCAAAGGTGGAAACAAAAGAGTAGTGAGCACAAAAGTTAGCAATACGAGAACGAGTAGTCACTCCCCTATTAATGGCACCAATGATTTGGTCTACAGGGTGATCCTTCTGCAGCCTGCTGATCACAGGGGGTTCTGGGTCAGCCGCCTGAGTCACAGCTGGAAGTGGGTCAGCTGGGTGTATCTGTGACTCAGTTGGCTCTTCCTGAGACTCAGCTGGGTGCGTGGAGGCTTCTGAGTCCAATAGATCATTAGCTGGGTTGTACTCGAACTCAATGCCATTGACTTCATCCTGCTCATCAGCTGGGTCAGGTAGATTTGTAACTCCAGATGAAGCTTGCTCCTCAACTTGGGGCCTGACTTCACCTGTTGACTTGTGAAGTATATCTACCTTCCCTGAAATATCATTAGCAACTTGCCCATCTTGTGAGCCATTAGATTCATCGAATGTCACATCTGCAGCTTCTTCAACAACCTTGGTGTTGGTGTTAAAGACTCTGTAGGTGTGAGATTCTGAGCTATATCCAACAAATATTCCTTCATCAGATTTGGATTCAAATTTAGAGAGACGTTTGCCTTTCTTCAAAATATAGCACTTACAACCAAATACTCTGAAGTAGGAGACGTTTGGCTTCTTGTTGGTCAGCAGCTCATAAGGTGTCTTCTTTAGGAGTGGGTGAAGATATAGTCTATTGATGTTGTGGCAGGCAGTATTCACAGCTTCAGCCCAAAACCTTGCTGGTGTTTTGTACTCACTCAGCAGTGTTCTTGCCATCTCTATCAGGGTCCTGTTCTTCCTCTCCACCACTCCATTCTGCTGAGGTGCATAGGGACCAGAGAACTCATGCTTAATCCCATGCTTGTCCATGAAGGCTTCAACTCTTGAGTTCTTGAATTCTGTCCCATTGTCACTTCTCACTGCCTTCAAGTTGATGTTCCATTCATTTTGAACTCTGACAATGAGGTGCTTGAACCTTTTGTACACCTGTGACTTGTCCTTCAAGAAAAATACCCAAGTGAAACGTGACAAGTCATCTACAACAACAAAACCATACTTGTTACCTCCAATGCTCTCATATGTAGTTGGACCGAACAAATCAATGTGTATGAGATCGAATGGAGAAGTAGTGGTCATGATGTTCTTGGGTGGATGAGGGCTTCCAACTTGCTTTCCAGCCTGACAAGCACAGCATGGCTTGTCTTTGTTGAATTGGATCTGCTTCAGGCCTAGGACATGTTCTTCTTTACTGAGTTTGTTCAGCAGCCTCATCCCCACATGACCTAGCCTCCTGTGCCACAGCCAGCCTAACTGAGCTTTGACTATAAGGCAACATGGCACAGCTGCTTCTTGATCCTGAAAATCTACAAGATATAGCTTATCTACTCGATAGCCTTTGAAAACTTGTGAGTCATCTGTTAGTTTCTGGACATAGACCTCTTTAGGATAAAATGTGACTTTCATTCCAGCATCACATAATTGAGAAACAGATAAGAGATCATATGAAATAGACTCAACAAGCATTACTTCAGTAAGAGAATGTTCCTGAGATATAGCAATTTTACCACAACCCAATACCTTGCCTCTTGAATCATCAGCATAGTTGACATACTTGCAAGGAAGGTTATCTTTTCTTATCTCAGAAAACTGCTCTTTGCCTCCAGTCATGTGCTGTGTGCAGCCACTATCCATGACCCATTTTGTTCCACTGGAGGCAGAGCCCTGCACGATTAGTTTCGAGACTTAGGAACCCAAATAGCTTTGGTTCCCAAGTTAGCAGGTCTCTTACTGTAAGCATCAATAGCAGGAATAAGATTAACATTAGGGTTCTTAGCAGCTATGGCTTTAGAAAGCTTAGAGAACCTCTGAATCTTTCTCAGATTCTTATCTCCTGCAAACTCAGATGGAGGGGTTAGTAAATTTGCACTGCACCTGAGTGAGCTACCTGAGTTACAGGTGGCTTTCCCTGACTTCGGTACCCAACCGAGTGAGTCACCTGAGACACAGGTGACTACTGACTTTGGTACCCAAATGCTTGGTACCTTCTTGTACCTACTCCAGGGTCCAACATATATTGCCTCAGGTTTGCCCTTTTTCCCTGTCTTAAGCACATAGCTTGGATTAGAGGGAATTTTCACATAACCATCTGTCTTTCGATGGTTTCCTGCAAGAGAGTTAGTATCATATTTCCCTTTCTGAGGAACAAAGTGATTCTGCAAGTATTTCTTGTTAGTAGCAGAGGGAGTATATGAAGACTTGTTCTTTATAAGTGCAGGAGTGAAACCAAGTCCCCTTGTACCATTATTCTTTAGTACTAAGGTGGACTGAAGCCTAGCAAAGTTCTGCATGCCTATGTTAGCACTGCATAGGCCTATTCTCATGAGCCTTTTTAGCTCTTCATGCTCCTCCTTGAGCTCATTGTACTTTGCTGCATCAACAAAGTTAGTAGCAGTTGAAGTGCTTGATTCACTGGGTGAATCTACAACAAACACTGTACTAGAAGTAAGAGCATTGATGCGAGATGCACAGTTTAAACAGGTTTCTATAACAGTAGGAGGATTTGCATCAGGTGTAACAGTAGTGCAAGATGAGTGAGTTTCTTTGAGTTTATCATGCTCAGAGATTAGGAGCTCATGTGATAGCTTAAGTTTGTTTTGAGCTTCCTGCAATAAGTAAACCTCCTCATCAAGATCTGCCTTAGCATCTTGTGCATTATCGAGGGACACCTGCATGTCAGTTAGTTTGTCCCTGAGAGAGATGTTTTCTTTTCTCTCTTTCCGAAGGAGCTTCTCTGTCTTGTCAAGAATATCCATTAGTTGAGCATAATCAGGGAAGTCATCCTCAGTCATTACCTTGCTGCCTTTAGCCATAAGGCATAGGGCTGGAGTCTCAGCATATGTAGGATCTGTATCCTTGTCGAAAAGAGAGTCTGACTCGGGTGCGCAGCTGAGTGACCCAACTGAGTCTTCTCCTGGCTCAGTTGGACTCCTGAGAGATCCACCTGAGACACAGATGGCTAACCCAGCAAGCTCAGTTTCTTCCTCTGACTCCTCCTCTGACTCTGAGTCATCTGAGACCCAGGCTTGTCCCACATAAGCTCTGGCAGCAGAGGTCTTCTTCTTTCTGAATATGGGAGGCTTCCCTTCTTTGTACTTCTTCTTGACAATGATCTCCTTCTTCTTGTACTTGCCATCCTCTTGTCTCTTGCTCTTTTTGGGACAATCAGCAATGAAATGTCCTGAGTCACCACACTCAAAACACTTCTTGTCACTGAGTTGCTTCTTCCCTTTGAATCTATCAGCTGAGCCTGAGAACTTCTTCCTTTGATAGAACTTTCTGAAGTTCCGAGTAAGCATGGCAAGCTCATTCTCCTCATCAGTGGAAATCTCTTCATCTGGATCTTCTTCTTCATCACTTGAGTCCCTGTGAGTGGCCACTGCCTTGAGGGCTATGTCCTTGTTCTTCCCAGAGGTGATAGCATGCTTCTTGGAGTGATTTAGCTCCATCTCATGAGTGAGCATTCTACCAAGGACATCTGTGGGCTTTAATCTGTCAAAGCCATCCTTTTCTTTCATCATCAGACGCAGAGTGTGATAAGGCTTGGGAAGCACAAAGAGGAACTTCTTGATCACATCTCCATCTTCCACTCTGTTGGACCCAAGGGCTTTCAGCTGGTTAGTGATCATGGTAAGTCTTGTGAAGATGGAATTGATGTCCTCTCCAGGTTGGTAATGGAAGTTGTCAAGTTCATGCTCCAGCACATCTTTCTTGGACCTCTTCAACGTGTCACTACCTTCATAGATGGCCTGAAGTGTGAACCATATATCTCTGGCTTCCTCAAAGGTGCAGACACGGTTGAAGTCATGCTCTTGCAGTCCCATATAGATAGCATTGGCAGCTCTAGCATTGTTCTTGATGCTGATCTTCTCTTGAACAATGGGATTGCTCTCATCAATCACATCAAGACCTGTTGTGACAATCTTCCATACATCTGGGTCAAGTGCAGTAAGATGCATTTGCATCTTCCGCTTCCAAAAGGCATAATTAGTACCATCAAACATAGGAACTCTACCCTCATAGTTCGACATCCTTTAGACTCTGGCTGTTAAGCCAATTATGAGCAACGAGGCTCTGATACCACTTGAAAGGGATCTCAGGAGTCGACTAGAGGGGGGTGAATAGGTCGGCTCTAGAAATTAAAATGCCTAATGGGTTTCTCTTCTGGAGATAGGTCAATCCTAGAGAAAATATATGCAACTGATGCAGGTAACTGAGACTCAGCAAGATATATCAGATAAACACCAGACACTCAGATAGCAAACTCAGCTGATGTAGAACAAGTTATATTCAGAGCTAACTGAGTCTCAGGTGTGAGAGTCAGGTGAGTGCATCAGATGACGTGAACAGGAAAGGTACTAGCTTTAGCAGGAGCTAACTGAGTCTCAGGTGAGGAAACTCAGTTAGTGTGCAACAAATAAAGGTGCTCTAGTGATCTAAGCATACATAGATATCAGAATAAGTAAGAGCAGATCACAAGACAGAAAGTATAGCACACAATGATTTGTTTTACCAAAGTTCCTACTTCTTGCGAAGCAGTACGTCTCCGTTGAGGAAGCTGTTCTCACAGCCGGCACCAAAACGTGCTCTTTCCTCGAGTACCTTTCTTGTGTGGAATCCTTTTATCTTGCTGCTGCAAGACAGGCAGACCCGAATCGCCCTCACAGACTCTTGGTGGCAGCCACACAAGACTTGGCTTGCTCACCAACTCCAAGAGCACTCCCACTCTTGGAGGAACCAGTACCTCGAAGATTACACCTAAAGGACTAAGTAACTCACTCTCACGATGGATGCACGCAGGCAACACTCACTTGGAGACCTAGAGCTCTTTCTTTCTCAACAGGTTGCTTTCGGGTTAGAGGCAAAGGTTGGGTACAGGTTCGAGGTTGAAAACCTCCCCAGGTTCCCTATTTATAGGGTCCCTGGCAGCTAGCCGTTACCCTCATGCCACGTCAGACAAAGAGCCACCAGACCTAACCTATCTGAGACTCAGCTAACGTGCACCTCTGGTAACCTACTAGCCACGGCTGAGCTACCCACCTGAGTCTCAGATGCCAAACTCAGGTGGACTCGGTTGCCTCAGGCAGCACCTGAGCACAACTCTGGCCGGCTCACTACAAGCCTAAAACTGATCAGAGAGCAATGGCCTCGCCACAGTCCCTGTCCAGCTCGCTCAGACCCTTGGCACTGGTTCCAAGCTTCTTCACCGAAGACGACTGCCCTTGTAGACGCACAGCGAACCCTTGGTCCTGATCCACTAGCTTCCGAGCTCCTCCAGGACTTATCAAGCTTGCATTCACGGCCGTTGAACTCCATCAAGCAACCATCACCTCGCTTGCCCTCGAGCACAGCCTCGGCTTCCTCGCAACTGTGCCTCAGGAACCTAGCTCAGCTGGTCCTTCTGACCTTCCTAGTTCCTTGCTCTTTTTAGGGCTCATCATCAACAGTTGTCTCACTTCAGCTTTCACCTGTCCATCTAATCCCTGTTCACACTCATTGCAAAACATTAGACACAGGTGAGGATTGCCAATAACCATCAAAACCAAACTCTGGGGAAAGATAGCCATCCTTCCAAGCTCCATGGGAGTGGATGCACTTTCAGTAACCAAGGCCCTTCTGGCCATTATTCTTCCTGAGCATTTCAGCTTTAATCATCTGATAGTTTTGCATGCCAATGTTGGCAGTGCAAAAACCTTTCCTCATTAGCCTCTTAATCTCTTCAAGCTCCTCCTTGAGCTTGTTATGCTCAGCTGCATCCACAAAGTTAGTTGCAATAGAGGTTAAAGTCTCATTGGAGTTATCAGTTACAACACCTGTGGATGTTAGAACATTTATGCGAGTAGCACAATTTAAGCATGTTTCAACAATTGCAGGAGCGGGCAAAGATATGATATCAGAAGTAACAGGAGAGTTAGTATCATCAATGCATTTGGCATGCTTTGCCTTTAGCTCCTCATGCTCCTTGAGAAGAAGCTCATGAGCTAGCTTAAGCTTGTCATGAGCAATCTCCAAGTTCTCCTGATCTAGCCTGAGGTTCTCCCTGTCATCCAGAACCTCATCGCAGGTTTCTCTGAGCTCCCTGATCTTATCCCTTAGGGATATGTTCTCCTTTCTCTCCTTGCCATAGGTCTTATCTGTTCTTTTCAAGATACCCATTAGTTCAGCATAATCAGGAAAGTCATCCTTAGTAAGGTGCCTTTGATTCTTTGGCCATGAGGCACAAAGGAGCAGAGATGAATGACAACTGATCAGCCTTGGTGTTGATCTTTGAGCTGTGTGACTTGGCTGTGTCACAGCTGGACACATCAGTCATGCTGATAGCAATCCCAGCAACTTGTCCTTCATCTTCAGATTCTTCTTCTGATCCTGAATCACCTGACACCCAAGCTTGTCCAACATAAGCTCTTGCAGTAGCTTTATTGTTGGCATAGGTTGGATGCTTGTTGTTGAAGGTCTTCTTCTTTCCATGGAAGTCTTTCTTCTTCTTGTACTGGTTGTTGTCCTTCTTCTTGTTTGGACAATCAGCAGCAAAATGACCCTCTTTCCCGCACTCAAAACACTTGTTGTCCTTGACCAGCCTCTTTCCCTTGAATCTGTCACTTGAGCCAAACTGCTTATTCTTTCTATAGAACTTCCTGAAGTTTCTTGTAAGGAGGTTTAGTTTATTTTCTTCTCCACTTGTGATCTCCTCATCAAGGTCTTCACTGCTCTCACTATCTGGTTGTGAAGCTGAGGCAGTGGTCTTCAAAGCAATGTTCTTCTTGAGTGAGGAGGGTAGACTGTGCTTGCTTTCCTGCTTGATCTCCATCTCATGTGTTAGTATCCTCCCTAACATTTTAGTGGGCTTCATCTAATCAAAACCATCCTTCTCTTTCAATATCAGCACAAGAGTCTTGTAGGGCTTTGACAGCACTGACAAAAACTTCTTGATCACATCTTCATAATCTACACGGTTTGATCCAAGAGCCCTCAGCTGATTGGTGATGATAGTGAGTCTTGAGAACAAGGAGTTGATGTCTTCACCATGTTCATACTCAAACCTCTAAAGCTTTGATTCCAGCAAGCTTCTCTTAGACTTCTTCAGAGTGTTGCTGCCCTCATAGATCTGCTCCAAGGTATCCCAGATTTCCTTGGCAGAGTCCATTGTGCTGACTCTGTTGAAATCATGTTCTTGGAGACCCATGAATATAGCTGTGGCAGCCCTTGTATTATTCTGAATATTTCTTTTGTCATTTATGCTTGGTATTGTGGTGACTTCCAACCTGTAACATGTATTCACAACTTCCCAAATATCTGGATCTATGCGATAAGATGCATTTGCATCTTTCTTTTTCAGAATGCATAGTTAGTTCCATCAAAGATAGGGATTTTACCCTCATAGCCCGACATCCTTTAAACTCTGGTTGTTAGGCCAATTCAAAGAGCAACCTGCTCTGATACCAATTGAAAGGAACGTAGATGCCGACTAGAGGGGGGTGAATAGGATGCTAACCAATTTTAAACAATTACTTCAATTTTTCAAGATTAAGACTTAACAGGTTGAAGGGTTCAGCTAGCTGTGTGACAGGTCAGATACTCAGGCAGTATTTGATATATAAATTAACACATAGCTGTCACACAGGTGCCTAACACAGGTGAACTAATAACCCTAAGCAAATGTGAAAGACAGGTAGCTGTGTAACAGATAACTTGCACATATATGGGACAAGCAATAAGACAACTGCGACACAGCTAAACTAACACAGGCAAAGAGTAAAAGTCACAGCTAGATTATGTATATCAGTGAATCATACAAGCATGCAACCAGATGAGCAAGTAAATGCAGAATAAAAAATACTCAAAGAGACAAGGGATTTTTCACCGAAATTCCCACTCTTTACAGAGAGGTACATCTCCGTTGGAGAGGCTACTCCGAAGAGATAGCCAACACTGAATTGTGCTTGTTCTCTGAGTACCTAAGCTTTCAGGTCTCTTGCCTTAGCTTGTGGAAGTCTTTTCACCTTGCAACAGGTAGACCTCAGATCACCTTCACAAACTACTAGGCCAACCTCTTGGAGACACTCCAAGAAGGAATCTGCAACGCAAACTCTTGGAGGAACCAGTGCTCTTTGCTCAAAGCTCTAACTCTCTCTTGAACCAAGACTTAGGAAGATTGGCTTCTGTTCAGGAGAAGAGATGTTTGCAACGGTCGAAAGTGAATCACAAGGGTTGGCAAAGATTACAAAGGTTGAGATCCAAGACCTCCCCTGGTCCCCTATATATAGGGTCCACACGCACCTGACCATTACACTCATGCCACGTAGGATTAAGTGGGTCACCAATGACAGGCACCGGTGACACAGCTAATCACTAATGGTGACCGGCTCAGGCAGACCGACACCTGTGTCACTGGAGGCTGACACAGGTGAAACCCTAACTGACGTAGCCTCACTACTCAGCCTGGTCTTGGCACATTACATGCCCTCGGCGCACACAACTAACTTGGCAGACAAACTATTGCAGTGCAGTTCTCTTAGCATTTTCAAGCTCTCCCTTGGCACAGAGATGTACCTGAGTCATAGAGCGGTTGTTCACCTATGACACAGCTGTGCCATGCAGGTAACTTTGGCTCTAGGGTTTTAGGAAGCTAGCACAGCAGTGTACTAGCACAACCCAGTTTCACACTTGTGCAAAACTATTGTTACAGGGCCACTGACCTAAAGGCATCAATGCCACTATCCAACACTATGAGCATTGAGCAAAAGAAACCTCCAGAAATCATTGCTACTTCATCCCTCTTGATAGTACAGGTGTTTCCTAAGGACTCAAGAAAACTAGCGAACCTAGGCTTCAGCTTCCACCAACTGTAGTCACGGCTCTTAATGCATCAAGCAACCTTCACCTTGCCTGCAACTCCTTGCATAGCACCGGCTTCTTCACAGCTGTGGCACAGCTACCTAGCGCCGCTATCTTCTTGTCCTGGGAAGCCACCTTTGTACTTTTGGATGGTCATCCTTTCCTGGATGACTCTTCTCCCTGGAACCTAATCATCCTGCTTACACTCATTGTAAACATTAGATTCTAGTTTGGGTTGCCATTAACCATCAAAACCATTTAGGGGCCTAGATGCTCTTTCCAAAAACGAGGTCCAACTCCACATCTAGACATTCCGGGCCTCGCCTCTGGAGTCTCCGGACGTCCCCTGCCCGGAATGTTAGCTCCAACCCTCTGGACATGCATTGACCGTCGTCGCCAACACGTCTGGACATTCCAGATAAAGTACCCCAGAATGTCCGGGTGCACTGTCTACATACAGTAACGGGCTGAGGCCCATGTAATGAGTTGGCTTATCGCTCAAGGGTTACGAGATTGGGGCTATAAATATCGATACCCAAACTCTAATTAGGTAGACTTGTTGTTAAGACTAAAGTAGACTTAGCTCCTTAATCTAGGGTTCATCCCTCTAGATTGGGGAAGCCACCTTAGACCTTGCTTCCTTTGTGGATTGTAAGGATCGGCGTGTGCCTCTGAGTGGAAATCGTGGCATTAAATCAAGAGGGTAGTTTGATTTGGTTTTCTAGTTCTCCAAAGGCTTTCTCATTGGAGTTTGTTGTTGGGATAGGTTTTCCATTTAGGCTACTCTAGTTATCATTCCAACCGTGAAATCGGGAGCCCTCCGTATCACACATGAACTTCATTCTCTCCTCCTCTTGAGAGCTTGAACTTGAATCATAGCTTGTTCTTCATGATCTTAACAAATCTCCTTTTGTTCTTTATAGTGGACATAGTTGAAGTAATGGTAGTAGAGGTGGCAGTGGGTGTATCCATGGGGTAATGTCCTTATCAATGCCCCCTCCTTGAACACTAGGGCCACGCCCGAGGGCGGCTGTGTGTGCCATGACTGGCACCGGGACGTCTTGTTGTGCCACAAGTCAATGTGCTTGTCGCTGCCTTCGGTCCTCATCTAAACGAATAGCACGCTCCTCGTCTATCTCAGCACGTCGCGTGACGCGCCGAGTAGGAGGAACCGTCGGTTGCACAGGAGGTCCATGCACACTCACGGCGTCAGCTTGCGTACCCTCACATGCAGGGAGAGCTGCAAACATTGCCCGCATCTCCTGAAAGTTGGCGTTGATTTCGTACGCAGCTATGTGACCTCCTCTCCGAGAGAGTTCAAACCAGTCTGAACTTCTCCGAGTTCATCACGGACCTGGCCATCTCCATCCTTGATTTCCTTTAGAAGTACAGCACGTAGCGCTTGGTACTCGGTCCATGTAACCGGTGCATCCAGGTTATGGGAGTCCTCCTAAGGTCCTGACATGGTAGATGAACTCACAAACAGCAAGCAAGATTATATCTGAGTTAGGGAAACAAAACCACTCTCTACTCTCACAACTCACGGTTCTGGAAACAAGACAAACTTAACGTTCTGAAGTGAATTAGAGACAGCAAGCTTACACTTATGGCAATGAACAAAAAAATACAAGTAATGTATGAGCGTAACCGAGAGTAAGGTAGCACAAGCCACGGATGTAGGTGGAGCTTGGTGGGGAACCTTATGAAAGTCTGAACCTCGAGTGCCGAGTTAAATCACAAATCACCAAACCACAATGCCTAGTTGCTGATCGATAAATATAAGTGAAGAGAGGATAGCAACACACGCACAATGATAATGGGACTATTGCAATCCAAGAATGAGCTAGAAAAATTTAGAGTGTCATCAAAGCTCGTATTGCAACAGTTCAAGGAGAGATGCTAGCTTTGCTCAAATATGAAAGAAGAGGGTACAAGATTGCTCAACTACTTGTGCAAAATAGTAGAACAAAATTGGATGATATGCAGCCCCAAATAAGATAGCACTTGACATGATAATAGAACTTGGCTCCTTTTTGTTTCTTTTTCTTCTTCTCTTTTTTGTTGTTCTTCTTTTCTTTTTTTCTTTTTCTTTTTTTGCCAACAAATGTGCAAAACAGTGGGGAGCACCATAACTTGATGAAACAAACTATAGGGTGCACAACCTAAACAATGAGCAGTCCCTCGAGCAAATCTATAGCTAGTCTCAGTAGGTGAAAAAGGTAGCGCAAAGATGGTGGATCTCACTAACAATGCAGTAACGATGGTTCCAAAATTTTGTCGCTAATATTTTTTCATATTTTCTAGTTTTGATGACACAAACAGCAAGTAGACGACACAGGCTTTTGAATGGATAAAGAAACACATGATTTTGATACCAAACACACATGAAAGGAGCAAACAGATTGGAATAAAAACAATGGCTCAAGTGACGCAAAAGGAACACGATCAGCAACTCGACACTATAATCTAGTGAAGTTGATGCGGACATCACCTACACCAAGGGTGAAGACCCCACAACTCACTCAAGCTCACCAAGTCCACCTCCAAAACCAAGTGGTCCAAATGACAAGAGCTCGAGCTAAGGCTATACAACATGAGGTGACTCTATTCCTTGACACATCTCCAATTGACCTGAGTTTGAACGGTATGCTACCTGATACTTTGACTCTATGCTTGCTCAGGTATGAAGGATCAACAAAGTGGAGCGAAGCCAAGTGGAGGAAGATACAAGACAGCCTAGAATGCATGGTCGAACATTCCGGACAAGGATCCTTCCCCCGGAGTGTGCTCCTCTCGGGATGGTACCCAGACACTCCGGGACCTGTTCCGGACACTCCGGAGGGGTACCCAAGAGTAGCGCCTTTCAACTCCACACCCGGACATTCCGGGCCTCAGCCCTAGAGTCTCCAGACGACCTGGAGTGTTAGCTCCAACCCTCCGGATGTGCATTGACTGGCGACGTCAACACGTCTAGACATTCCGGATGAAATTGATGAGGACATCCCCTACTAATCATACAACTATAGCTCCTACATCTACCCCAAGTACCATGTCGAAAATACAAGGACCTATAACTAGGGCTCGTGCTCGGCAACTTAATTATCAGGTATTGTCATTTCTCGGAACTTTGTTTGATATTAAAGAACATATGGTGCTGCCTAAATAATATGTTCCTTTGCTTGTTAGGAATGGAGGTCCAGGCCAGACTAAGTTGGACAAGCAATGGAGCATAAAGACAAGGAAGGATAAACAAGGCAGCCAATATACAAATAAGTTTTCACTCAAGACTTCAAGTGCAAATGCAAGTGATGACTTGGTGCTGTATAAGGAGTCTTCCCACGTCACTTTGGGGCCAAGAAGAGCTAGAGATAGAGTCCCACAAGATCTGGACTCTGATTCGGATTGCTGAGAGAGCCCTGACTTCAAACGTCTTTATCTCGAGCATACGGACTCCAATTTGGGTGATCTTGAACTCTTTGGAAAGCTTATCTGATACGGAGGGGCTCCCGATCTTCACGATTTGGATTGGATAACTAGCTAGGCCTAGATGGAAACCCACCCCAACAACAAACTCCAATGAGAAAGCCTTTGGGGAACTAGGAACCAAATCAACCAAGCTCTTGATTGAATGCCACGATTCCCACTCGGAGGCACACGCCGATCCTTACAATTCATAAGAGAAAGCAAGGCCAAAGGTGGACTCCCTAATCTAGAGGGATAAACCCTAGATTAAGGAGCAAAGCTCTACTTTAGTTAATACATCAAGTCTAACCCTAATTAGCGTTTGGGTACGGGTATTTATAGTGTAACCCCGACTCCCTTGGATACATGGGCCGCAGCCCGTTTTACTGCTCGCAGGCAGAATCCGGAGGGTCCGGGTGGCCAGATGGTCCGGGCTGGTGTCCGGGTTTTCCAGAAGCGATCCGGACACTCATCCGGAGTGTCCGGGTGGAGGTCCGGGCCTGTCCAGAGAAGATCCAGACACTCAGCCGGAGTGTCCAGGTTGAGATCCGGCATTTCCAGAGAGGATCCGGATACTCACCCAGAGGGTCCGAGTTGAGGTCCGGCTCTGACCCGGAGGGTCCGGGCCTCAGCCGGACAGTCCGGGTCCTCACTTCTAGTGAACGTCCGAAGGTTCCGAAGCAGCAGTCTGGCTGGGGTTCGGCTTGGAGCTTGGGGTCTTGATACTGATGCTTGGTGTTTCTTCCTCAGTCCCGTTGCTCGTCAGCTTGTTCTTCCACTTGGTTCCTTTGCCCTCCCTCTTGGTCGGTGTTCCTTTGCCCTCCCTCTTGGTTGGTCCCTCGTACCTTGGCATATTTAAAGTCAAAGCATTAGGTAGCATACCATTCAAGGTACGATTAGATGGACACATGTAAAGGAGGAGATTCACCTCTTTATGCCATGTCTTGGCAACATATAGGTCCATACACGTGTCACTTGAAGTTGAACAGCTTGAGGGAGTGTTGTCCATGGCGATGTCCGCATCATTCCCCCTTCTTGAAAAGGAGTCGTCCTCGACTCTGCTCCTTCAATGCTCAAGAGGGATGATGTCCAAGCTTCTTCCCTTTAATACCTCGCACCGACGTCTCTCTTGTTGTTGGTACTCCATGGTGTTATTTCTCCTTCCATGATGTACATGAAGCTAACAATGAAAATGAAACAACACTCAAAGAGTAGACCATCCTTAAAGTTTATGCGAGGATTGTCACAAGGGAAAGAATTCACCTTGGCGAGGTTCCTTCGTGCTCTCCTTGTTATCTCTTGTTGTCCTGGGGTGTTGGGCTTGAACACATCATGAGAGCTTATGCTTAAGTAGCTCTCTTGAGCTCTTTTGGTTAGTTCATGTTGTTCAGCGTTGGAGATGTAGGCATTGCTTCCTGCACCATCACTAGACAAAACAAATATCGTGTATGTGTGGTAGATAAATACGTCATCCACCATGAAGTGTCCCTTCTTTCGCATATCACCATTAGCACAGAACATGAATAGCAAATATAATGTGTATGCCTGGTATATGTACATGTCATCCATCATGACATGTCCCTTGTTTTGTTCAACACTAAAAGAAGCAATGATGTATCAAAAATGCATCTTGTTGCCCATGACATCTCTAGTGGTGTGTGTGTTCGTTATATTTTCCTCATCATGCTTCCATACATGGTAAGAATTGCACAAACATTTCATGCGGCCTTGACCTTTGTTGTGCACCACACTATTGGAATTAAACGTGCATGTTGAATATGATGCATCAAACTTGATTTCCATGTCACCTCTAATCATGTTACCCATGTTGCACAATAAATTCAGATGAGCATGTTTTGAATCAAATTCTCCTAGTAGGCAAGAGAAAGTTTTTGGGACCTTCCCATTTTCAAGCTTAATATCTTTGTTGCAATCAAATCTTTGGAAAGAGCAAGTGGTCAACACATTTGTTGCAACAAAAGGAGCAATTTGATAAAGTTCATTAGATGGCACATTGGAGATATTAACATAGTTGCAAGAGATCTTATGGAAAGAACAAGTAATCATCATTTTTCTTGCAACACATGTGGCATTGTGATCATTTTGCATGTTAGATTGTGCAAAACATGGCATACAAGATTGATTGTCTAAAATATGCATTTCTAACATGGCAATCTCATTATAAGTGATATTCATGCCACAAATCATAAATTTGTCATCTATGCCATATTCACCAATTAAATTAAATTTATAAGGATAGGCATAGGTACTATTAAAAGATTTCAAAGATGTGATTTCAGAAATCTTAGTCATAGCACACGACAAAGTCAAAGGCTTATTAAACATGACATAGCATATGGAATGAGCAAGTGTGATTTTGGAAAGAAATTCGTCATGTCTAATTAACTCCACGTGATTAGCATGTTTTGCAATCAAATCATCACATGGGTGAGTCAAAATGACATGGGAAGAAACATTAAGCTCATCTACATCATGCAAGCAATCAACATCTCTCACATTTGATTGTGAGGCAATCATACCAACACCTTGAATGTTACCTTTGATGTCCTCCTCAGTTAAAGTAGGTGTTGATGATGGCATTGTCTCCTCGAAGCCTCCTTCCTCTTCTTGGCACAACCACGGGGTGGCAAGTTCTCCATTTTCCATCGGAATGAACTCTTTCACCTCCAATGGCGGGGTCGGCTTGTTGAGAATGGATGTCGCTTGGGACTCCAAATCCTGCACCAAGTGAGAAACAATAATAAAAGTAGAGGGTAAGTCGTTAGCTTTAGAAATGGCCTCGCTTGACCTAACAACTACCTCTCTCAACTCTTGTGGTGTCTCTCTCTCACCCTCAATGTTGATACACTCAATCTCACGTTTGGTGGAGTCACACAACTCTTCGTTTTTATCACTCTCTCCCAAGTTGGCTTGGTGGCTCTCATCCTCACATGGGATTAGTTGCATCTCTCCTTTAAGTTGATATGGTAGAGCTTCCTTGGTGCATTCATCCCCATGCGCCTCCTCGATCGAAGGGAAAATCCCATGCTCGATCTTGTGCTCATTCGCCTCGCCTCTAAAAGTGCAAGCACCTTCTTGGGTAGCACCGCTCGCCACCTTGGTCGAAGGGAACATCCCTTGCTCGGCCAACTCCACACTTGCCTCCCAAGGTTGAGTCATGATTGGCTTCGCTGTGCTACTCTGACTTTGCTTCTTTTGACACTTGGCCGCCTTATTGTGGTTTGCTTCATGCTTTTAGTCTTCACGGGCCTTGGTCACCTTTACTTGCTTTTCCGTCTCGAGAGCACCATCCAAGAGGTCTAGCATGGTCTTGAAGTTCTTGAGGGGAAATGATGAAGTGATGTCAAAGTTCAATCCATCCTCAAAGTACTTCATCTCCGTTCGCGTGCTAAAGCCACCGGCTCGTTGCATTGCACGCTTCATCTCATTGAAGTATACTTGGGCCGGCTTGTCCTCTTGCTTGAGGCACTCCACTTGGCGAAGTAGCTCCCTTGAGTACTTGGGTGGCACGAATTCATCTCGCATGAGCGTCTTCAAGCTTGTCCAATTGATGATGAGTTCCTTCATGGGAAGTAGACGCCACCATCTTGAAGCGTAGTCGTGGAAGTCCATCGTGGCTCATTTGACATCTTCAATTGGGGGTACTCGTTGAAGCTTGAGGAATTTCTCCATTCGCCATTCCCATTCAAGGTACTCCTCCGGGTCTTGAGTCCCATAGAATGGAATCTCTATGTAGTCTTCGGGCTCTTGGACGTCGGGGAGCTTGGTCTTGAGGGACTTGGGCATGGTGATCTTTAGCTTGTCGAGCTTGTCCACTCCGCCACCTTGGCAACCTTGTCGTCGCGGAGTTCCTTGGCGATAGGTGCTTGTATGGCTTCCTTCATCCTCATCCGTCCGACGATGATGGCTTCTCTTCACGCCTTTGGTGCTTCGGACGTCGAGGCTCTTGTCGGTGAAGTCCCTTGATAGAGATGAACGTGGATTACTCGCCTCATTCGTTGAAGACCACGAGGCTCGAAATGATGTTGTAGTGTGTTGTGTTCCCCCTTGTCCTTGTCTCTCCTTCTTGGCATCCATTTCGTGGTCAAACCTAAACATGGTTAAGATGCAAGCACAAAGGATATGTATGTGGAATATGTGGAATTTTGGAACTTTCTCACCTCACTTACCACCAAAGTCCTTACCTCCTTGGATTGAAGGATCGGAGGCCTGCCGGGGGAAACGGTGACCCTCAAGAGGTAGTTGACAAAGGTTCCAAGTCCCAAAAACTACCACACTCAACGGTTTATGCGGAGCTCGGAAAAGGTTAGCACAACACACACACTAAGCAATTGGGTAATGAGATATTGCAAAGATTAGGAATAATCCACAATGAAACAATGCAATAAGAGTTGATCTCAAAGGATATAAGCGAAATTCAAACAACTCATGCGCAAAGATAATGAGATTTGTGCAACCAAAGAAGTGAGCTAGTACAAAATGTTCCTAGCGAAGACTATAAGCTCGTGTTGCACAAATACAAAGAAAGATGCTAGCTCGATTGCAAAGTTTGTAGGGCTATAGATTTGCACACTTGTACCACTCACCTAGTTTGAGCATTTCAAGGTTTTGCGCTTTCCTACAAAAGATAGGCACTTTCTTTCTTCTTCTTTTTTTCTTTTTCTTTTGATCTCTTTTTTTTATTTTCTTTCTTTGTGCCAAGGCCTACAAGAACAACTAGCTCTTACAATTTTACTCGGGGTACTTTAGGTAGTACCAAGTGCGCAAAGCCCAAGCAATCCTCGATGAGCTAGTCTTATAGGTTCAAAGTATTCGCGAAGGGTAGAATGGCTCACAAAGAAATGCAAGGAAGAAGGGTCTTTTCAAAGATTTTACCTTACTTGTGGAGGTTAGTGTTGATAATGGTGACCTAGAGCTTGTCGCTAGCTTTCCAACAAGTCCTAGATCACCCAAAACGGACACCGGGTGTGGAAGATATGCCCCAAATGGTGAAGTGATGCGCCCTATTTCTGGCCAATCCGGACTGTCCGGGTTGAATCCGGAGGGTCCAGCTGCCCGGACTGTCCGGCTGAAATCTGGAGGGTCCGGTCGAGGAATAGAGGAGCAGATCTAAAATCTGGACGGACCAAAAACCACCAAATCGAAAGGGCAAATGATCAAATTGGTTCAAGCAACGCAAAGGGAGGTTAGATCAACACGTATAGCAAAGAACTAATGGATCAAAACCAACCAAAGCTCACTCAAGACTTTGAATTGCATCAAGATTTCAAATCGGGCTCTTTTTGTGGGGTTTTCGAAATAGGTAAGAAAAACCAAAACAAAGCTAGCAATTGGGGGTAGAAGAAAGAAGGGATACAAATCCAAATCATGGCAACCTAGAGCTCTGATACCAAGTTGATACGGGGGGGCTCCCGATCTTCACGATTTGGATTGGATAACTAGCTAGGCCTAGATGGAAACCCACCCCAACAACAAACTCCAATGAGAAAGCCTTTGGAGAACTAGGAACCAAATCAACCAAGCTCTTGATTGAATGCCACGATTTCCACTCGGAGGCACACGCCGATCCTTACAATCCACAAGAGAAAGCAAGGCCAAAGGTGGACTCCCTAATCTAGAGGGATAAACCCTAGATTAAGGAGCAAAGCTCTACTTTAGTTAATACATCAAGTCTAACCCTAATTAGCGTTTGGGTACGGGTATTTATAGTCTAACCCCGACTCCCTTGGATACATGGGCCGCAGCCCGTTTTACTACTCGCAGGCAAAATCCGGAGGGTCCGGGTGGCCGGATGGTCCGGGCTGGTGTCCGGGTTTTCCAGAAGCGATCCGGACACTCATCCGGAGTGTCCGAGTGGAGGTCCGGGCCTGTCCAGAGAAGATCCGGACACTCAGCTGGAGTGTCCGGGTTGAGATCCGGCATTTCCAGAGAGGATCCGGATACTCACCCGGAGGGTCCGGGTTGAGGTCCGGCTCTGACCCGGAGGGTCCGGGCCTCAGCCGGACAGTCTGGGTCTTCACTTCTAGTGAACGTCCGGAGGTTCTGAAGCAGCAGTCTGGCTGGGGTTCGGCTTGGAGCTTTGGGTCTTGATGCTGATGCTTGGCGTTTCTTCCTCAGTCCCGTTGCTCGACAACTTGTTCTTCCACTTGGTTCCTTTGCCCTCCCTCTTGGTTGGTCCCTCGTACCTTGGCATATTTAAAGTCAAAGCATTAGGTAGCGTACCATTCAAGGTACGATTAGATGGACACATGTAAAGGAGGAGATTCACCTCTTTATGCCATGTCTTGGCAACATATAGGTCCATACACGTGTCACTTGGAGTTGAATAGCTTGAGGGAGTGTTGTCCATGGCGATGTCTGCATCATTATCTCATGCTCTTTCCAACCTGTCCAACCCCATCTCCGAATTCCTTACGAGACGACTGCAACAGCCAAAACAATTTGAGACTGTCTCTGAAACAGATCTCATCTTCTCTTTATATACCCCCTAGGTTTCATTGAGTTGTTTAGCTACTGCTACAATATTGCATCTACAAGTCGTGTAGGACTACCGCCTTGTTTAGATCTCCAGTGGAATCCCACACTTTATTCTTCTAGCTCTTGTGCCAATTTTATACTCGCAATTTCAGATTGCAGTCCTAGTTCTTGCTGGTCCTTCGGTTGCTTGCAGGTTTAGCGATTGCTAAGGCGTATCGTCGCATACGGTATAGTCGGATCTTCAAGGTCAAACTCCACCAAATCGATGGTTACCTTCGTCTCATCGTAAGATCGGGCCACCGTTTCATCAAGTGATATCAGAGCTCAAGTTGATCAGTGAGAGTTTACTGTTTTTCATAGATTAGATGTGTTTGTCCTATTGTCCACCAAAAAAAGCCAAAAAAATAGTAGGTTAGATTCATTTTCCCTTGTCCAAACCAATCTGAGCCTTGCAATTTTCATTGTAGTTCTTGCATTGTTGAACTTTTGCTGCATTGATCGTGTCGAGTTGCTGGATTAGATTGGTTCGTAGTTGAAAATTTTCTACTAGATCAAACCTTGTTTTGTTGCTTCTAGTTCTCCCTGTAGAAAATCAAAAAAAGAGGGTGACGATACCAAGGTCACTTGCATCTTTGCTTGACCAAACCAATAGCAGATTGGATCTGATCTACAAGCTTTTGGAAAGTCCAACACAACAGGAAAGGTTTTGCTTTAGGGTTCAAGTTGAACTAGCTAGGCAAAGGAATCATCTTGTACGGCTTGGTCTTCTATCTCTAACCATTGGGAAAGGACTTGGCTGACCCAAAGGACTTCTCCACGTCCTTAAGAAGGCCTCTGGATGTATCTCCCACTAAGAATCGGACTAGAATTCAAGTTACAACTTATTTTGGATTCGGATTCAAACTCCAAGTCAAATTCAGACTGAAAATTAAAAGTGCTCAGAAAATTCTAAACAAATTCTGTAAAATCAGGCATAAATCCAGGAGTCTACTGCTAAATTTTCAGCTCAATCCGATGAGTGGTTTGGGAGAAAAGGCTAATTTAAGTTTCAGCCTCCTGCCGTTTTCCTGCCACGCCAAGATTTCTGCTGTTTTCTGCTGCCGCGGCAGCTCTGTGGCAGAGTCCTGTTTTCTTGTGTAGTGCATATCTTTTGCTCTATTTGGGATTTTTCTGAGGTGTAAAAAAATTCAAAAAACATATAGAAAGAGTAAGAAGCCACATAGAAGGCCACCGCAAAAAAAAACCTCAGAAATTTATCTGTTGCTTTCTCTTTGTTTCCTTGGTTTCTATCGCTTCGGTGTCTAGACCTAGTTAAATTTTTACTCGTTATAGTCTAAGTCCGGCAACTAGGACTAGTATTCTTGAGCATCTTTTCAACTTTTCATAGCTACTTTGATCATTTGCTCTTCCTTGCTACCATATTGAAGCCAACCAAGCTCCACCTTCCTATACTGTACTTGTTTGGTCACTTTGGTAATCGCTATACTAATCTTTTAATCATCTTTGACACCGCCAAAGGCCAACAACCACTGCAGCATGGTAAGAACTGGTAAGAGCTTGGTATTTGCTACTGATTTGTTGAGGTTCCTTCCACCCACACCCCACATTCCAGTAGTGATAGGAATATAAACCTGTGATTTGTTGCCTTTTGCTAACCATGGCAGGTGACAATGATGTTTTGATGGGCCTCACGGAGGATCTCCACAGGACCAATGAACGAATGCAAATGCAGGAGAACCGCCTCAAAGCTATTGAGGATGGACAGGCAACCGCTAATGCTAACATTGCAGCTATTCTTGCTCGCCTTGATAATCTTGCAGGTGCTGCGATACCTGCACCTCGTCTCCCAAACAATAATGGAGTACCACGTGCACGACGGGTCCCTATAGCTGCGACCAACAACGGTGATGCCTCCGTTCAGCGAGCAGCATCCGTGGGATCGGGAGCCAAGGATGACTATAGTGCTGATTCTGAGGATGAGGAAGGTGTCAACCACAACAACCGTGATCACCGTCGACAACGCTACAACTGACATGGTATGCGGCGACCACCACGGCCACGACACGACCGTGATAGAGATGATGTATTCTCTAAGGTAAAATTCACTATGCCCCCTTATGAAGGTAAATACGATCCAGATGCATACCTCACATGGGAGTTACTAGTTGATCAGAAATTTGCATGCCATGATTTTCCAGAGGATACACGTATTAGGGCTACTACTAGTGAGTTTTCTGATTTTGCTTCTATTTGGTGGAAAGAACACTGAGTACATCCACATAATATTCCAACCACTTGGGACGCATTAAAACAATTAATGAGACATCGGTTCGTTCCCTCATACTATGCTAGAGATTTATTGAATAAATTGCAGCGTTTAAATCAAGGAAATAGATCTGTAGAAGACTATTATCAAGAATTACAAATTGGAATGATTCGATGTGGTTTAGTTGAGAATGAGGAAGCTTCTATGGCTAGGTTTATGGGTGGATTAAATAGAGAGATTGCCGATATTCTTACTTATAAGGACTATAACTCTATGACCCGTTTATTCCACCTTGCTATACATGCTGAACATGAAGTGCAGGGGCGCTCGAGACTGCGTACTAACTTTTCTGTAGGTCGTGTTTCCACTTGGGTGCCGCGCGCACCCGCTGCCCCGCCCACTCCTGCTAAAAGTTCATCGTCGGTGGCCTCCACGGGGAGAACAAAGGATATTCAGTGCCATCGTTGCAAGGGCTTTGGCCATATCATGAAGGACTGTCCTAACAAGCGTGTCTTGCTCATTCGTGAAGACGGCGAGTACGACTCTGCGAGTGATTTAGATGAGGAGACCTATGCTTTGCTGGCTGAACATGAACAAGGTGACATCAAGGCCGACCAAGATGAAGAGCATATGACCGCTGAAGATGCCGACCGGTACATGAGTATTATAGCACACCGTGTGCTTAGTGCTCAGATTGTGCGAGACAAGAAAAATCAGCGCCACAACCTCTTCCACATCAAAGGTGTCGTCAAGGAGCGTTCGGTTTGTATAATCATTGATGGAGGAAGTTGCAATAACTTAGCAAGCATCGACATGGTGGAGAAGCTTAGCCTACCTACACGGCCACATCCACATCCTTATTACATTCAGTGGTTCAATGATGGCGGTAAAGTAAAGGTAACACGCATGGTGAGAGTTCAATTTTCCTTAGGTTCATATCATGATATTGTGGACTGCGATATTGTGCCTATGCAAGCTTGTTCTATGTTACTAGGTAGGCCATGGCAGTATGATAAACAATGTATACATGATGATAGAACTAATCAATATACTCTCACACATAAAGACTAGAAAATACTTCTACACCCTATGTCTCCTGAGCAAATTTTGCATGATGATCTTGCTAGGGCTAGTAGAAATAAAAGTAGAGAGCATGTTAAATCTGAAAATCAGCAAGTAGTTCATGAATTAGAGCAATTTAATAAGTTGAACAAAGCTACACCTAGCTCATCTACAGAAATAAAATTGAAAGGTGCTGCATTCTTAGCTACACGTGCTGAAATTTCAGAATTAGATGCTAGTTCTAATGCATGCTATGGACTGATTTGCAAAGAAGCTTTGTTTTCATTTGAAGATATGCCTCCTTCTTTGCCTCCTGCTATTGCTAACCTTTTGCAGGAGTACGTTGATGTGTTTCCAAAAGAAATGCCACCGGGGCTGCCACCTATGAGAGGCATTGAACACCAAATTGACTTGATTCCCAGCGCCTCGCTGCCCAACCGTGCCCCGTACCACACCAATCCTGAGGAGACCAAGGAGATTTAATGACAAGTTCAAGAACTTCTTGATAAAGGTTATGTTCACGAATCTCTTAGTCCTTGTGTTGTTCCTGTTATTCTTGTTCCTAAGAAAGATGGTACTTGGCGCATGTGTGTCGACTGTAGAGCCATTAATAATATTACAATTCGTTATCGTCATCCTATTCCTAGATTAGATGACATGCTTGATGAACTTAGTGGTTCAGTTGTGTTCTCTAAAGTAGACTTGCGAAGTGGCTACCATCAAATTCGTATGAAATTGGGTGATGAATGGAAAACAGCTTTCAAAACTAAATTCAGTTTATATGAGTGGTTAGTTATGGCTTTTGGATTGACTAATGCGCACCCAGCACTTTCATGAGATTAATGAATGAGGTTTTGCGAGCTTTTATAGGACGGTTTGTGGTAGTATACTTTGATGATATTCTCATTTATAGCAAGTCATTAGATGAGCACCTAGACCATTTACGTGTTGTTTTTAATGCTTTACATGCTGCACGATTATTTGGCAACATCGAGAAGTGCACCTTTTGCATGGATGGAGTCCCTTTCTTGACTATGTTGTGACTCCTCAGGGAATTGAAGTTGACAAAGCCAATGTCGAGGCGATACAAAGTTGGCTGACTCCTAAAATGGTTACACAAGTGTGGAGTTTCCTCGGACTTGCTGGTTTCTATCGGCGGTTCGTGAAGGATTTCAGCACCATCGCAGCGCCGCTCAACGAGCTTACAAAGAAGGATGTACCTTTTGTTTGGAGCAACGCACAAGAAGACGCCTTTGTGATATTGAAAGATAAGTTAACACACGCCCCCTTGCTGCAACTTCCTGATTTTAATAAGATGTTCGAGCTTGAATGTGATGCTAGTGGCATAGGGCTTGGTGATGTTTTATTACAAGAAGGCAAACCTGTAGCTTACTTTAGTGAAAAACTCAGTGGGCCTAGTCTGAATTATTCAACTTATGACAAAGAACTTTATGCTCTAGTTCGGACTTTAGAAACATGGCAACATTATTTGTGGCCCAAGGAGTTCATCATACATTCTGATCATGAATCTTTGAAGCATATTAAAAGTCAAGCTAAACTGAACCGTAGACATGCTAAGTGGGTTGAGTTCATTGAGTCTTTCCCTTATGTTATCAAACACAAAAACGGTAAAGAAAATATTATTGCTGATGCACTATCACGTCGTTATACCATGCTTTCCCAACTTCACTTCAAAATTTTTGGTTTGGAGACCATCAAAGATCAATATGTGCATGATGCTGAATTCAAAGATGTATTGCAGAATTGTCGAGAAGGGAGAACATGGAACAAATTCATCATTAATGATGGATTTGTGTTCCGTGCTAACAAGCTATGCATCCCAGCTAGCTCTGTTCGTCTTTTGTTGTTACAGGAGGCGCATGGAGGAGGATTGGTGGGTCATTTTGATGTTAAGAAAACGGAGGACGTATTGGCTGCCCACTTCTTTTGGCCAAAGATGAGACGGGATGTTGAGAGATTTGTTGTTCGCTGCACTACATGTCAAAAAGCTAAGTCATGACTTAAGCCTCATGGTTTGTATATGCCTCTACCTGTTCCTAGTGTGCCTTAGGAAGATATATCTATGGACTTTGTTTTGGGGCTACCTAGAACAAAGAAGGGGAGATATAGTATATTTGTTGTCGTGGATAGATTTAGTAAGATGGCACACTTTATACCATGTCATAAATCTGATGATGCTACTGTTGTTGCTGATTTATTCTTTTATGAAATTATACGCTTGCATGGTGTGCCTAATACTATTGTGTCAGATTGTGATACTAAATTCCTTAGCCATTTTTGGAGAACTTTATGGGCTAAATTGGGGACTAAGCTTTTATTTTCTACGACTTGTCATCCCCAAACTGATGGCCAAACTGAGGTTGTGAATAGAACATTGCCAACTATGCTTAGGGCTGTTTTGAAACAAAATGTGCGTATGTGGGAACAATGTTTACCTCATATTGAGTTTGCTTATAATTGTTCGCTACATTCTACCACTAAGATGTGCCCCTTTGAGATTGTTTATGACTTTATACCTCGTGCACCTATTGATTTATTGCCTCTTCCATCTTCGGAGAAGGTTAATTTTGATGCTAAGCAATGTGCTAATTTGATACTCAAAATGCATGAGCAACTAAAGAGAATATTGAGCGCATGAATGCTAAATATAAGCTTGTTGATAGTCAAGGTAGGAAATATGTTGTGTTTGAACCAGGTGATTTAGTCTGGTTGCATTTAAGAAAAGATAGTTTCCCTGCTTTACGCAAGTCCAAACTAATGCCTCGTACTGATGGTCCTTTCAAAGTGCTTGAAAAGATTAATGATATTGCATATAAGCTTGATCTACCTGCAGACTTTGGGGTTAGTCCCACATTTAACGTTGCAGATTTGAAGCCATATTTGGGTGAGGAAAATGCGATACCGTCGAGGAGGATGATGAGGACATCCCTACTAATGATACAACTATAGCTCCTATATCCGCCCCAAGTACCATGACGGAAATACAAGGACCTATAACTAGGGCTCGTGCTCGGCAACTTAATTATTAGGTATTGTCATTTCTTGAAACTTCATTTGATATTAAAGAACATATGGTGCTGCCTAAAAGATATGTTCTTTTGCTTGTTAGGAATGGAGGTCCAAACTAGACTAAGTTGGACAAGCAATGGAGCATCAAGACAAGGAAGGATGAACAAGGCAGCCAATATACAAATAAGTTTTTACTCAAGACTTCAAGTGCAAATGCAAGTGATGACTTGGTGCTGTATAAGGAGTCTTCCCACGTCACTTTGGGGCCAAGAAGAGCTAGAGATAGAGTCCCACAAGATCTGGACTCTGATGCGGATTGCTGAGAGAGTCCTGACTTCAAACGTCTTTATCTCGAGCATACGGACTCCGATTTGGGTGATCTTAGACTCTTTGGAAATCTTATCTCGTGCTCTTTCCAACCTGTCCAACCCCATATCCGAATTCCATATGAGCTGACCACAACAGCCAAAACAATTCGAGACTGTCTCTAAAATAAATCTCATCTTCTCTTTATATAAACCCCCTAGGTTTCACCCTTTAGTTTTTGGGTTTCATTGAGTTGTTTAGCTACTGCTACAATATTGCAGCTACAAGTCGTGTAGGACTACTGCCTTGTTTAGATCTCCAGTGGAATCCCACAATTTGTTCTTCTCGCTCTTGTGCCAATTTTATACTCGCAATTTCAGATTGCAATCCTAGTTCTTGCTGGTTCTTCGGTTGCTTGCAGGAACTCGAACTTCGTTGTTCAGGTTGATCGCGTACGGTATAGTTGGATCGTCAAGGTCAAACTCCACCAAATCGATAGTTACCTTCGTCTCATCAAAAGATCGGGCCACCATTTCATCAGAAATACCCTGGAATGTCCGGACGCACTGTCTGCGCACAGTAATTTGGGCCCGAGGCCCATGTAATGAATTATCTTCTTTCTCAAGGGGGTTCGAGGTTAGGACTATAAATACCCCCACCCATGCTCTAATTAGGGTTAGACTTGTTGTTTGGACTAAAGAGAGCTTTGCTCCTAATCTAGGGTTTCATCCCTCTAGATTTGGAGTTCCACCCTAGGCCTTACTTTCCTTTGGATTATACGGATTGGCATGTGCCTCTGAGTGGTAAACGTGGTATTCAATCAAGAGGAAGTGTTGATTTGGTTCCTAGTTCCTAAAGGCTTTCCCATTGGGGTTTGTTGTTGGGTGGGTTTCCATCTAGGCCTTCCTAGTTATCCAATCCAATCCGTGAAGATCGGGAGCCAATGTATCAACTTGGTATCAGAGCCCTAGGTTGCCACGGTTTGGATTTGTATCCCCTCTTTTCCCTAACCCCAATTTCTAATTTGTTTTGGTTTTTCTTGCCTATTTTGAAAACCCCACAAAAAGAGCCCGATTTGAAATCTAGATGCAATTCGAAGTTTTGGGTAAGCTTTGGTTGGTTTTGATCCACTAGATCGTTGCTTTACTTGTTGATCTAACCTCCTATTGCATTGCCTAGGCCTATTTTCCAAATTCCCCCCTCCGATTTGTTGATTTTCGGGCCACCCTGTTCAGATCTGGAACCTCCCGCACACCCGGAGTATCCGCACCAAGTACCCCCTGGAGTCTCCGGCCTATCACAACGGAAGATTCAGTGCTCTCGGGATGTACCCCGGAGTATCCGAAAAATTTACCCCGGAATCTCCGGCCTGCCCCAGAGTATCCGGACAAGGTTATCCGGAATCTCCGGATAGTCCAGTTTCCACAAGCAAGGTATAATCCTCGAAAACCATCTTTCTTGCCCTTTTTCCTTGTGAGCCAACTTCTTCCTTTGCGAAAACTTTGATCCTATCAAGACTAGCTCTTTGATGATTGCTAGGGCCTTGTACATTCATGCTATCAAGAATACTCTTGTTTCCGGCAATTTGTAAACGATAGTCTTGTAAGAACTTGGCACAAAGAAAAGACAAAGAGAAAAAGATATATAAAAAAAAGAGAGAAGAAAAAAAGTGATTTATCTTTTGTAGGAAAACGCAAAAGCTTAGAAAGAAAAATAGGGTAGAGAAGTAGCCGAGTGTGCAAATCTTTCACCCTACATTATTTGCAATTGAGCTAGCGTCTTTCCTAGCATTTGTGCAACAAGAGCTTCTTGTCTTCGTTAGGAAAAGTCTTGTGATAGCTCATTTCTTGGTTGCACAAATCCCATTATCATTGTGTGTGAGTTGTTTGAGCTTCATTTATATCCTTTGAGATCAACTCTTATTGCATTGTTTCTATTGTGGATTATTACTAATCTTTGCAATACCTCATTATCCAATTGCTTAGTGTGTGTGTTGTGCTAACCTTTTCTGAGCTCCATATAAGCTTTTGAATGAGATAGTGTTTGGGACTTGGAACTTCTTCACCCTACTCTTGAGGGTCACCTTTACCCTCCACGGCCCTTCGATCCTTCAATCCAAGGAGGCAAGGACTACTGAGGTGAGTGAGGTGAGAGTTCTAGTTTTTCCATATATTTGTACTTTGCTAATCATGTCTAGGGAAGGATCACACGGAGCGAGTGGCAATGAAGACTGTGTGACTCACGGGCAACACTTGGCCCTCCAACGGAGTCTCCACGACACTGTGGACAACTTAAGGCACGACATGACCCGACAAATGGAAGCTATGAAGACAAGCATCGTGCAGGAAGTTGTTCAAGCACTTCGAGGCCGAATTCCAAAAGTAGAGATTGATGAAGAAGAGCCTCTTGATGAGACCGACGCCGAAATGGCGGCACGGCATACTCAAACTCGAGGAACCGCAAGACACCGAGCTCCTCTCACTTCGTCAAGAGACCGAGCTCCAATTCATGGACCACACAATCAAGGGCATTCAAGGAGCCACCATGGGCATGACGAAAATGAAGGAAGTGCATCAGAAGGAGGTTCAAGCTTTCATCAACCAAGTGAACCAAGACATCAAAGACATCCTGAAAGAGACCCATGGTTCCGAAGATGGAATTACCTTGATGAAGGTACAGACCATCGGCAGAGGGGTCAACAAGAAGATGGGGAGGAAAAGTTTGGCAAGCTCAAGTTCACAATGCCCAAGTTCTCCGGTGATGCCATTGATCCCAAGAATACCTCACATGGGAGTTCAAAGTGAACATGATCTTTCGGATGCACAATTACTCCGAAGAGAAGAAGGTTGCCATGGCCTCCCTTGAGTTCGATGGATATGCACTCATTTGGTGGGAACAAGTGCAAAATCAACGAGAAGACCATGGGGAACCACCTGTCATGTCCTGGACAGAGATGAAGAGAGAAATGCGGGCCCGTTTTATGCCCAAGTACTACAAGCGAGATCTCTTCAAGAAACTCCAAGATCTCAAACAAGGCAGTCGGACAGTTGAAGAATACTTCAAGGAAATGGAGACCGCTTTGATCCGAGCTAATGTCCAAGAGATTGAAGAGCAAACAATGGCTCGATTCTTGACCGAATTGAACCACCCAATAAAGTGCATCGCTGACTATCAACCCTACGACATAGTTGTGGAGTTAGTGCATCAAGCTATCAAGGCACAGCGCCAGGTGCAAGAGGATGCCCGCTACTCCAAAACATCGGCATATGCCTCACGTCCCACTCCTTACACCTCGCGCCCCACGGCGGTTGCTCCTCGCCCCACTTTGAGTGCAAAGTTTGCTCCAAGGCCTACATCAACCAAGCCAGAAAGTCATGTTGGAGGTGGAAGTACAAGCATGCGCCAATGGTCAAACACAAGCCGTCCTACCACCTCTTCCACAAAAGGGGCAACGGCTCAAAGCAATGTTTCTTCAATGGCTTCCACAGGCAAGACTCGTGACATCATCTGCTTCAAGTGTCAAGGGCATGGTCATATGGAAAGAGAGTGCCCCAATGCACGTGTTATGTTGATCACCGAAGAAGGCGAGTATGAGTTTGTAAGCGAAGGCGAGATTGATGCCATCCATGAAGTAGCAAGGCTTGAGCAAGAAGGAGAATATGAAGATGGACAAGAGCAAATCTATTGCGAGATCGAGGCGGGACCATCCCTCGTCGTCACCAAGAAGATTTTCACTGTCTAACTTCAAGATGAGCCTAAACAACGGTGCAACCTCTTCCAAACCAAGGCCGCAATCGATGGCAAAACCATCAAGGTCATAATCGATGGAGGAAGTTGTCACAACTTGGCAAGTCAAGAGCTATGTTCTAAGCTAAACTTGAAGTACAAGAAGCATCCGTGTACCTACCATGTGCAATGGCTGAGCGATAGTGGCACCATCAAGATACAACACATGTTGCAAGTCTCCTTCAAAATTGGAGCCTATCAAGACCGCCCATGGCAATACGACCGAGCAGCGCGCCACGACGGCCACACCAATGAGTACATCTTTCGGTGGCACCATAAGGAGTATGTGCTTCGTCCCATGACACCAAGCCAAATCATCGCCAACAATGCTCAAAAGTTGGCAAGGCTTCAAGAAGAAAAGAATAGAAGTGAGCGAGAGAGCACAACCTTGAGTGATTTCCACAAGTCGGTGAGCGAGTGCCATAAGCCCAAAATGAGAGAAAAGAGCAAGGAAAAGAGTAGAGGCTTAGTGATGCTAGCCACCAAATCCAAAATGAGAGAAGTGAGGAGTGACCCACCTACACTACACTTCGTACTTGTGTACAAAGATGTAGTTGCTTTGACTAATGATTCACCCCCACTTCCTCTAGCTATATCTCGTGTTTTGTAAGAGTTTGAGGATGTCTTCCCCGATGAGATCCCGACGGGCCTTCCACCAATTCGAGGCATCGAGCACCGCATCGCCCTCATTCCGGGAGTGCCACTTCCCAACCGACCACCTTACTGTGCCAACCCCGAGGAGACCAAGGAAATTCAACGTCAAGTATAGGAGCTACTTGACAAGGGGTATGTTCACCAAAGCTTAAGCCCTTGCGCCATCCCTGTCACGGGGATTTCGCGGCAATATACATTTCTAGTAGGATTTTTGGGGAGCACGTGTGGAAGACTCAAGCGGGTTCACACAAGAGGTTTTTACCCAGGTTCAGGCCCTCCAATGGCGGAGGTAACACCCTACTCCTGCTGATTGTATTATAAGCCTTGTGTGAGAAGGATTACAGAAGGTTGAAGATAATGCCTAGCCTCTAGTTCCTGGAAAAAGGAAGCCGTCCCCCTCTGCATGGGGCTCTCGCCTTATATAGGCTGTACATGTGCCGACTCGGCCAGTCGACCGAGCTACAGTAACTGCACGGCTTAATTGATACATTTATTCTGCGTAACCGTCCGAGTAACGCCAGTCTTCATGCTAGCGAAACGTACGCCTTGATGAGGTTGTAACGCCTTCCTTGATGGCACTCGGACGTTGCGTCCGTGTGGGCCTTACTTGGGCCTTCAACCGAGTGGGCCTCCATGGAACTCCTCGAGCCTGTTGGGCCGACTCGCTGTGCTGGGCCTACCCGGATGGGTTCCCCCCGTCAGTAGCCCCCGAGTGCTTCGAGGTCTCGACACGAATGCCGACTGGTGAGCAAGTTGCATACGCCCAAGTCGCTGTAGGAGAGACCTTGATGGACTCCCGTGATACCTGAAAAAAAGGGTTAAATTTGTGCTAAGTGCTAGGAACTCGGTGATACCCGCGCTTTCCGGCTGGGGAAGTCGGCTTGTGGCCTTCCGAGAGGCGTATCATGAATTTCGAGTGAATCCGAAATAGCGCCTGGCATGTCCGAGTGGACCGTTGCCACTTTGTGCCCGCAGGGGGGACGCCTTCGATCTTCAGCTTCGAAACCGAGTCCTCGAACTCCGGCATTGAGTCCCGAATCAGTGAACCGTTCTGCGCCGCTGTGGCGTCCGGCTCCGAATCAGGGACTTTCTTGCGCCGCTGTGGATGCCGGGTTCGTCCTTAGCTTGGGTGTTGCCGAGTGACCTGCGAACCCCTGTTGGGTCGGCCATCGGCACCCTTTCGCAGAGCTAATCTGCTTCCGAGTATGGCGGCCGGTGCGCCTCGGAATTGTTTGGTGGAGTCGGTACAACTTGTGACGTGTCCCAGTGAGTCAAGCTGACTTCAAACTGACTCGGCGTCCGAGCGTGATTCGACTTGTTCGAGCCGGACCCGGTCGAGGCCGGCTTGCGTCACACGGTACCATCTTGGCTGTACACGACGTCGCTTCAGCATTTAATGCGCGCAGTCGGTTGGACAGAGCGCCTGCAGCGCCGCAGCGCAATGATTTCACCTCGAGTCCCGCGCGAAGCGTGCCCGAGACATCCGCTGCCGCCGCTGTGATTTCGCGTGACGTCCGATGCGACGGATCGTCATGATTACGCCCCGAATCACGCGGGCGGCGTGCACGGAGTGGTTGCTGACGTAACGTTCGCCGGTCAAGACGCCTGGGACGCCGAGCCGTGGCGAAAAAGGCGCCCGAATCTCGCGGGTTCGCGCGCGCGGGACGACGGTTGCCGCGGCGGTTTGCCGCCACGTCGGACGCACGATTGCCGACGGTTTGCCTCCCTCGGCTATAAAAGCGGGCACGGGGCGGCCGCACTTCTCATCTGCCTTCGTCTTCCTCGCGCCCAAGCCCTTTGCCTCCAGAGCTCCGCCACCACGCACTGTTTCCTTTCTTCCCGAGAGAAAACGCGCGCTTCGCCACCGTCCTTCAGCTCTTCGACCATGTCGCGCGCCGGCAAAGGCAAGAAGACCGACGCTTCCTCCTCCGCCGCCGCCGCTCATTCTGAGGGGTGGAAAAAGGGCGATTGGATCCCGTCGGTTGTCACCGACCGGATCCTCACGGGCTTCGCCGGCGAGGGACTGCTGCCGCCCCGCTCCATCGGCAACTGGAGGGCCCCGTTCCAAGAGGAGAAGCCTGCTCCGCACGCGCATGAACGAGTGATGATCGTCCCGTTCATCGAGCGGGGCCTCTCGCTGCCCCCACACGACTTCGTGCGCGGCCTTCTCTTCTTCTACGGCCTCCAGCTTCATCATCTGAGCCCCAATGGTATTCTGCACATTGCGTGTTTCATCACGCTGTGCGAATGTTATTTGGGGACTCGGCCTCACTGGGGGTTGTGGAAGAAGATCTTCCTGGTGAAGGCGCAGCCCATCAAAGCCGGCGGCCGACTATCCGTCTGCGGGGGAGCCGGCATCCAAGTCAAGGCCGGCGCTCACTACTTCAAGCTGCAACTCCCGGACACCGTGCGGAAGTGGCAGGACGGGTGGTTCTACTGCCCGGATGAGCGCACGCCGACTGGCCACGAAGGGCTCCCCCCGTACACCGAAGGTCCCCCCGAGTGGCGGAAGCGTTGGAGCGCCAAGCCCTCCAGCGAAGAGATGCCCGAGATCGACTGACTCCTGAGGAGGATTCAGAGACTCCAGGAGAAAGGGCTCACGGGCACCGACCTCATCGCCACCTGGTTGAGTCGGCGCATCCAACCGCTTCAAGCCCGGGCGCACCCAATGTGGGAGTACTCGGGCGCACACGACTCGACCAGGGTGTCGGTCAATGGGCTTCCGGATGATATTTTCATGGAACTCCTGAAGAGCTTGACCAAAGAGCGAACCGGGCTCACCAGGGCGCCACACGTGACTCCCTTTTCTACCGCCAACCCACCGCCGACTGTAAGTGTCTTACATTCCGAGTCGGGTTCTTGTATGTTGTTGTCTATTCGTTCCTCCTAACTCCGGGTCTTTGAATGCTGCAGGCTTTCCTTAATTTGAACTCCATGCCGCCACTCCCCGAGCAAAGTTCGGCTCCGGAGGCGTTGGACGACGCGGAGGTCGATGAGGAAGCCCCCGAGGGAGGCGTCCAGGTCGACTCGGACACCGAGTCGGAAGGGGTCCCCCTGACCACCAAACGGAGGCGTGAAGACGACGCCTCCGGGTCTAAGACCCCGCAAATGGAGGCGGAGCCGGCTCAGGCGGAGTCGGCCGCCAAGCGGGCACGAGCCGTACCCGCCGGTCCCGTGGCTCAAGCTCCGGCTCCTGCTGCCAAGCCGACTGCGCCTCGGCAGGCGCTCGCCAGTTCCTCCGGGGGTCCGCCCGCCCCGGGGAAACCGAAGAAGACAATCCCCACAACCACCAGGTACGAGTCTTTTTGCCTTGCCTCGTACTCCGATCGAAGATGAAGATGCTGAAGTCGATTTGGTTTTTAACGTTGCAGAATCCAGAAGAAGTTCTCCGATAAAGGAGACTCCACAACCGGCACACCCACGGCCCCGGCTCCGGTCCCGCCGCCGGAGTCGGCTTCTCCGACTCCAACTACGGCTGTGCCCAGCGCGCAGACGCCAACCGTCCCCGCTGTGGCCACAGAGTCGGCCACGGGGGCCGAGTCAACCGAGGCTCCGGCTGCAGCCACGCCCATCACGCTGCAGCCTACAGCGCCCGCGTCACAGCCTGCCGCAACCGTGGAGAAGGCGCCGGAGTCCGGCGTGGCTGCCGGGTCAACCGAGGCTTCGACTGACGACCCGCAGCCTCTGCCAACTCCCTCCAGCGAGGCTACGACGGAGCCGGCAGTGGCGATCTGTGCCGACTCTGTGGAACCGGCAGGCGGAGCCGAAGGCCAGCTCGTCACCGAGTCTTCTCCGGTGGCCGAGCAGAGCCTGGCCTTGGCTCCTGCACCCGCGCACCGAAGAGTCGGTGCCGGGCTCATCCGGAAGCCTCGTGCCCGCGTTGCTGTTGCCAAGTTGCAGCGCGGGGGACTTGTCGGCGGCGGAAGCAGCCACCGACCGCGTCGCTGCCCTTAGCTCCAAGCTTAGGGAATTTGCTGACGCGGCCAAATCCTTGGCGGACTCAGCCGAGGTTCTTGAGTCTTCCGTCGGGGTAAGTTTTGCATCAGATTTTTGTTTAGTTCTTAACACTGGGAGCACGATCAGTGCACCCAGTGGGTGTAGCCCCCGAGTCTCTAGCCGACTGGCACTACAAGAGATCGGACCTACTGTGACGAGCCAAAAAATGTCACGGAAAAGCCAAAAACGTCACAGAATACCCCTTTGTGACGTTTTTTGGGCGTCACTAGCATCGTCACGGAATCCCCGTCACAGATTACTCCTAGTGACGGCGCGCGGAAAAAAACGTCACTGAATATAGGACCTTCGGTGACGTTTTCTGCATCGTCAACGATTTGGTGTTCCGTGACGACCGATAAATGTCACATTTAAGGAGAAAATATGTCATAGTCTACCATATTCAGTGACGACGCAACGTCACTGATTTGATGCCACATCAGCATTAGGCATACAGTCCCATTGATAAAAACGTCACAATTTTCCTCACTGATTGAGATGACATCATCAAGATATATTTAATTTATTTTGAATTTAAATTACGAGGAATTGTCAAATCAAATTTATTTCAAATGCATATCACAATATATATTCAATTCACATCACAGCACGTTATATAAATAATTTAGAGCGAAATCACATTATATATTGAAACCAAAAACAAATCACATTATAAATTCAATTGTCTCAGCCAATTCATCCTGAAAGTAGAAATGACACTAAAAGTAACACTGATTCACCAAGTTTGACACTTTGGACAATGGATAAGTTGCAAAATAATAGTTACATAGCTAAAGACCACAAGATTGTTCTCCTGAAGATTGCAATGTATGATGAGCAACAATACCAATTGGCTAAGGAAATCATTCTGGAACTTGGCTTCAGAGTTTATCTCCTGGGCGACCTGGAAAAGCAAAAAGATCAAATAAAAAAATATGCTTATGAAAATGTGAACAAAAACGAGCATCAACAAATCATAAACTGAGCTCATAAACAAAAGTAGAAAAAAAGACAAAACTAGGGAGTTTTTATTTATCAAATGGCTAAATCCATTCCTTGTTAAAACTTGAAACATCTGATTTAAAACCTAGACACAGTATAACTGTAATACTTGTAAGAAAGATA